>JAJGRW010000919.1:0-64352 GCA_025461045.1 Carex parvula
TAAAAAAAAAAAAGTTTTTCAGTAAATACCAAAGTAAATACAGTAATACATCCAGTAAATACCAAACTTTTATACCAAAATTTCTTCGCAATGGAGGTGTTGAGCGTTTCCCCGAGAAAGAAGAGGTGGTTGTCGGTCCGGAGAGTTGTTTGGACAGGAGAGGCGACGAAATCGAGGTGAGGTGGGGAAGAGGACTCGAGCTAAGTTTCAAAATGTTTGGAAAAGAATTGAAGGCGCGAGCTAAGTTATGAAAAATTTGGAAGAGCAGGCGCTAATATATTGTAACCCTAGTTCTACACGGACAATTCACTTAATTCATTTGTGTTGGAACACCTTTATACACGGACATTTGATCTAAACTCCGTGTAGAGAGTACAAGATCTACACGGACTTTTTATAACAATCCGTGTAAAAGACTCTCTCGACACGGATACTTAGTGTAGAAGATCTATCGACACGGATATTACCTTAACACCGTGTAGAATGAGAAGAGCTACACGGACTTTAATTCGAAAGTCCGTGTAGAAAGACCCTTTCGACACGGACTTGATTTTAACATCCGTGTCTATACCTTTTCGGACATTGCAACGACACTCGTGCACGAATACCTTTTGACGGCCGTTTAATTAAACGTCCGTGTCTTTTAACAATTATACACGGACATGTAATTAAACGTCCGTGATAAAAGTATAGAAAATCAATTATTATTTAAGTTTTGGTAATATTTGAACAATTCCACGACGGAATTCGAAAAGGTTGCCTCTTATTATTTCTAAGGAAGACGAAACGACTAGCGACTTGATTTAACATCCGTGTCTAGACCTTTTCGACAGTCCGTGTAGAAGACCCTTCGACACGGACTTTGATTTTAACATCCGTGGCTATACCTTTTCTGACATTTGCAACGACACGCGTGCACGAAGACCTTTCGACACGGCGCCGTTTAATTAAACGTCCGTGTCTTTTACAATTATACACGGACATGTATTAAACGTCCGTGATAAAAGTATAAAAAATCAGATTATTTATTTAAGTTTTGTTTAATTTGAACAAGTCCACGACGGAATTCGAAAAGTTGCCTCTTTATTATTTCTAAGGAAGACGAAACAACTCTTCAAAATTCTATATAATCTGAGAAACCCCGATTGAGATTTGGAATGTTCAAATGGCCGTGACACCGCCCCCCTCAAGTGTGCCACGGCGAAGCCCAAGGGGGCACCCACCACCAAATGTGCCACCGTCCACGGCCCCCCTCAAACCCTCCCGAAGTCCCTCTCGAATTTCCCGCCGAAGGTCCCGCAGTCCCTCCCGGCTTCGAAATGCCTCCTCCCTACGTGAAGAGGACATGGCCATGGCCCCCCTCAAGTGTGCCACGGCGAAGCCCAAGGGGGCACCCACCACCAAAGCCCTACGTACGTAGGGGCATGCAGCCAGACCATGCTTCCCTTGGATTAAAAGGCCAAGGCAGCCACCACCATCTACTAGTTTAAATAAGTTTTTTTTTTTTGTTTGCTTTGTAGTTATTTGTAGTTTTCTTTAAATTTGTGGTACATGTATGAGGATCCTTTCTTTGGTACGATGTATGGGATCCTTTTTTATGTAATATATTTTGATCTTTAATCAACAATTGTTTTTTTACACAGTTTCTTTTTTGTTAAATACTTCATGCTATCTAAATAAATACTTTTATAGATATGAATTAGCAGCACAAAACAACAACATGCAACAATATATAAGCACTACAAAGGTTATTACTTAAAAACCTTTAATATTTAAAACTTTGATTCTAAGTAAATACTTAATGCTGTCTAAATAATCTGATTTGAAAACATAAATTAACACTTACCTGATATGAAGAATAAATAATTTATGGGGACTTTACAAAATAATTACAAAAGCTAGCTTTAACATAGAATAATTTCCGGGAATTGCAAATTAAAAACCTTTGTACACGGATTTTTAAATAAACATCCGTGTACGATACCTTTCTACACGGACTTTTAATTAACGTCTAGCTCGCTTTGCATTTCTACACGGATGTTCAGTTAAAGAGAAGGGAGTAGGTTCGATTCCCACCGGACCTACTTTCATGTTCAACGATGATGACCGTCCGATTGTAATTTAAGATATGCGCGCACGGAAACTGAAACAGATACGATCGAATTTTAAACGATTCCGCACGACTTTTAAAGCAATAAACGTGTGATTAAACCCATCGCAAGCAAATACGAACGAATCAGATAAACTTTTTTTCAACGATGATGACCTACTTTTAATATGTTATGTACGAGAGCAGCTTGTGTCCGATGCCCATTGGACCCAAAGTGAGTTCGATGGGCTCTACCACCGTCCGATCTATCTCAAGATCCGTGCGCACGTAATTAAAGATGGCGCGAAAGTTCTGGCGGGAATCAATCGTAAAACAGATGGGCATCTGACCCAAGCTGCTGGGCGCGAAAGTTCTGGCGTGAACCCACTTTGAGTCCGATGGGCATCGGACCCAAGCTGCGCGCTCCCCCTAAAAAATACGTACATAACGATTGATTCCCGCCAGAACTTTCGCGCCATCTTTAATTTACGTGCAGATCGGATCTTGAGATAGATCGGACGGTGGTAGACCCATCGAACTCACTTTGGGTCCAATGGGCATCGGACACAAGCTGCTTTACATCGAACTCACTTTGAGATAGATCGGACGGTGGTAGAGCCCATCGAACTCACTTTCCCTCACCTTCCTGACACGGATTTTTAATTAAACATCCGTGTACGATACCTTTCTACACGGACTTTTAATTAAACGTCCGTGTAGCTCGCTTTGCATTTCTACACAGATGTTCAGTTAAAGAGAAGGGAGTAGGTCCGATGCCCACCGGACCTACTTTCATGTTCAACGATGATGACCGTCCGATCTTGTTTAAGATATGTTCGCACGGAAACTGAAACAGATACGAACGAATTTTAAACTATTCCGCACGACCTATAAAGCAAATAGACGGTGATTAAGCCCATCGTAAGCAAATACGAACGAATCATAAAACCTTTTTCTCAACGATGATGACCTACTTTTATGTTCAACGATGATGAAAAAGATTTAATATGTTATGTGCTAGAGCAGCTTGGGTCCGGTGCCCATCGGACCCAAAGTGAGTTCGATGGGTCTACTACCGGCCGATATATTTCAAGATTCGTTCGCACGCAAATTAAAGCAGACGCGAAAGTTCTGGCGTGATCTTAAAGCAGATCGGACGGTCATCGAACTCACTAGATACATGTCCGATGGGTATCGGACCCAAGCTGCATATGTTATGTTATGTACGTATTTTTTAGAGTGATTTTTGTGATAATACAAGTTCAAATTCAAAGATCTCAGATAATACAGCTTGATGGATGGGTAAATGAAGTTAAAATTCCATCAAAATTTGCTGCACTTGATTAAAGGCTGTAATCTTTGATTTGAACGGTCCCGATCAATCAACGGACTAACTATTTTTGTGCGTCTTCACAATCTCACAAGGCAAGAGTTTATGTTTCATGAAACATAAACTCTTGCCTTGTGAGATTGTGAAGACGCACAAAAATAGTTAGTCCGTTGATTGATCGGGACCGTTCAAATCAAAGAGCATTGCATTTATTGTCTTCCGTGAAAGCTTGATCAAAAATTATTTTTATTTACCCATCTATCTAGTTCATTGAAGATTGAAGTATCGGATAGCCACAAACACTTCGTGCTGGATCAAACCTCATACATAATAAATTTTCCAAACTTTTATGTTGGTTACATTCAATGTTCTCCCTTGATCATTTTAAAACAGATATGGAATGATTTCGTTGCAGATCGACCGTTGATTTTCCTCTTGAAAATGAACGGTCCAAAAATATTTTTACAATTTGAAGGGACATACAATGATGAAAGTTTATAAAAATAATATGTATAAGTATTATTTGGCCATATAAGATGTAAAAAAAATAAAAATATATTTTTTGAATTATTTTCGTATGCACTGTTGTGCATGTATTAGGTGATTAGTAAATATCAAGCTTTGTTGACCGTCCGATAAACGAAGAACGGTCCTGATGTCTTCATTTAGGAGGTGGTGGGTAGATTTTCCGCCCTCTCTGAGGTAACATAATATTTCTGTTTAGATCTGGTTCTAGATGATGCACAAGATCCATTAATATTCGTGCATCATAATGATTAGACGGTCGGATATAACCACAGATATTACGTCACCTTTGAGTTTATGAAAGCCCTTCTATCCCTCCTCTCTGTGGATAAATTTTTTCGAATTTCCCTCCTTTAGCTCCCTGATGGGACTCCCAAAAATTCAAAACAAATTTTACGAAAATTTTCGCCTAGGTTGGCTTTTCCCCGCCTCACTTTCCCTCACCTTCCTGACACGGATTTTTAATTAAACATCCGTGTACGATACCTTTCTACACGGACTTTTAATTAAACGTCCGTGTAGCTCGCTTTGCATTTCTACACAGATGTTCAGTTAAAGAGAAGGGAGTAGGTCCGATGCCCACCGAACCTACTTTCATGTTCAACAATGATGACCGTCCGATCTTGTTTAAGATATGTCCGCACGGAAACTGAAACAGATACGAACGAATTTTAAACTATTCCGCACGACCTATAAAGCAAATAGACGGTGATTAAGCCCATCGTAAGCAAATACGAACGAATCATAGAACCTTTTTCTCAACGATGATGACCTACTTTTATGTTCAACGATGATGAAAAAGATTTAATATGTTATGTGCTTGAGCAGCTTGGGTCCGGTGCCCATCGGACCCAAAGTGAGTTCGATGGGTCTACTACAGGCTGATATATTTCAAGATTCGTTCGCACGCAAATTAAAGCAGACGCGAAAGTTCTGGCGTGATCTTAAAGCAGATCGGACGGTCATCGAACTCACTAGATACATGTCCGATGGGTATCGGACCCAAGCTGCATATGTTATGTTATGTACGTATTTTTTAGAGTGATTTTTGTGATAATACAAGTTCAAATTCAAAGATCTCAGATAATACAGCTTGATGGATGGGTAAATGAAGTTAAAATTCCATCAAAATTTGCTGCACTTGATTAAAGGCTGTAATCTTTGATTTGAACGGTCCCGATCAATCAACGGACTAACTATTTTTGTGCGCCTTCACAATCTCACAAGGCAAGAGTTTATGTTTCATGAAACATAAACTCTTGCCTTGTGAGATTGTGAAGACGCACATAGTTTGCTAATTTCACAATCTTGTCAGTCTGACAAGATTGTGCCCGACTCTTCATTCGACTCTTCATCCGGCTCAGAAGGTCCTTCATCCACCTCTTCCCTTTTTTTCCAAGGTCCTTCATCCAACTTTTTACTCAACTCTTTCTTTATTAAAACATGTATATCTTCATATTACCCTCTGTAAACCCTGGCTACTGGCACCAAAAGCGAAGAGCCATCGTTGCTCACCTGAATGTGACATGGTTCTACAAAAAACAACAATTATTAGAAACAAGCACAATTATACATGCATTAGTAAAATAATCACTAAAATAACTATTATACATGCATCACTGTATTATACATGCATTAGTTGATTATACATGCATTACTCTATTATTAGAAACAAGCACAATTATACATGCATCACTCTATTGTACATGCATTACTAAACAAGCACAATTATCAAGCTAATCATCACTAAACTAACAATTATACATGCATTACTCTATTATACATGCATTAGTTGGTTATACATGCATTACTCTATTATTAGAAAAAAGCACAATTATACATGCATCACTCTATTTAATATACTAATTATTTACATTATCTCAACAAATCAAGCATGCATGCATTAATTACTAATTGACCTAAATAAGCAATAACAAGTAACAGAAAATTAGAGTAAGAAAAGATAAATATATACACGACTAACCTTAGCAAGATAGAGAGGAGAAATACAAATTAACTTCAAAGATCTCAGATCCGGCCTCCTTGTGCGCAGAAATCAGACCAATTCGTATACAGAGAGAGAGATTATTAATTGATCAAAACGGCGCTGGAAGGAGAAGGCCTTTAATACCAAAACCCTACACTTTTTTCTACATGGATTTATACTTAACAAAACTGTGTACAATATGCAGTGTATAAAATTGGCAAAACCGTGTATCGATAATCAAAACCCTAGAATAACTTTCTCCACGGATTATTATGTAAACAGCCGTGTAGCTCTGTCAAAGATTTCTACACTGCTGTTTAAACAAACATTCGTGTGAATTTCGCATATTTCTACAATTACCGTTTGTACACGGTTTTTAGGTAATATCCGTGTATGATTGCCCTATATATTTTTTTAGATATTTTTTTTTCTGGGCTAGCCTCCAGTTTTGCTAGCCAGTTTTGCTACAAAATTCAGTATTGAGATTACCCTCCAGTTTTTCAGATAATTTTGTCATCCAGTTTTCCAATTACAGCACAAAAATTATACTTAGCATTACAAAATTCATAAATTCATATTTAGCATTACAAAATTCATAAATTCAACTCCTTATTTACTATTACAGCACAAAAATTACTAAATTCACTAATAAAACATTACAAGAACATTACTAAATTCACTAATAAAACATTACTAATATGCATAAATTCACAATTTATTTAACACCTTACAAGAGCATGCTTTATCTTGGTTAGGTTCCAAAGAAATGAGTCAGACTAACTTTCACCTAACAAAACATTTTCTGAAAATTAAATTATGTTTGTCCCTTATTTTTGGCGATGCATAAATGGACATGTGGCAGTGTTCTTACGTTGTTGTTTAAATTCTTTCGCAAACCATATCTTATTCAAAGGGGGTTTGTGTAAGAAATTAAACAACAATGCACTGCCACATGCCATTTATACACCGCCAAAAACAAGTGATCAAAACATGATTTAATTTAAAGAACATGTTTTATTATTGAAAGTTAGTTTTACCCATTTCTTTGGAACCTAACCAAGAAAAAACATGTTCTTGTCAAGTGTCAAATAAAATATAGTGAAAATAAAAAGAAAATGAAATTCATCACATGCTGTCCATCGGAAAGTTCATCACAATCTGTAAATAAAAAAAAATGATGAGTAAGTAAGCAACAATAAGTAACAGAAAATTAGAGGAAGAAACGGAAAATACATGCCAGAGATGAAGGAGATATTCATGCCCGAAGTGAAGTCCAGATGTAGGTTATCAATTATATCACATCGCTCGTCTTGATAGATGAGCTCCAAAGATAGCGACTTATCTTGATAGATAAGCGATCTGACATAATTGATAAACCTAAATCAAAATTCCAATTATTAACCGTGAAATGATTATCAAAGTTGATCAAAAGCGATATGTAAAGTGACCAGTCTTTCTCTCTTCCTAAAGTTATACAGGAGAACCTACAATTTACCTATGAATTGAAAAAACTCTAACCTTTCCGTTTGTTGAATTACTTGATCAAAACGGCGCTGGAAGGAGAAGGCCTTTTATACGGCGCGGGAAGGAGAAGGCCTTTTATACCAAAACCCTACACTCTTCTACACGGATTTATACTTAACAAAACCGTGTACAATGTGCAGTGTATAAAATTGGCAAAACCGTGTATCGATAATCAAAACCCTACAATAACCTTTCTCCACGGATTATTATGTGAACAGCCGTGTAGCTCTGTCAAAGATTTCTACACTGTTATTTAAACAAAAATCCGTGTGCATTTTACATATTTCTACACGGTTCTCTTCATAAATATCCGTGTAGCTCTCACATGGCTATCTACACTGTTAGTTAAACAATAATCCGTTTACAATTTCTGATAAACGTCCGTGTAGCTCTCTCAAGGCTTTCTTCACTGATTCTTTAATAAATATCCGTGTAATAGATCCCACAGATATTTCGGGCTTCCAAAAAATTACAATAGCACACGGTTTTTGTATAAAATTGTCAAATCCGTATACAATGTGCCGTGTACAATGACCATTTCTGTAGTAGTGGCTATCTATTTGTGTCAATCAACCAATTATAACATATATATAATACTTCATCATATTCTTCATTTTTACATTATTAATTGAACACAGAAATTAATAATTTATTTCAATGTTATCAGAACCGGACCGGACACCGATCCGGTAAAGCTTCGACTCAACGGTTTATAGGTCGAACCAGTGGGTCAATCGGTTCAACCGTTGATTTTCTAAACAATTATATGTTTAGTTCATATTTAATAGATATGAAGGTTATATATAAAAATAATCATATTATTACATATTTTTGATGAAAATTCCCACACACATATTGATTAATATACCCGACATTTTTATTAATATCCAAAGTTAATTAAAAATTAATATTTATGTCTAGAATTTCTGATGACTTTCGCCAAAAATGCCCAAACCGGCCATTTTATGGCCGGCTTTCTCTTTTTTTTTTTTTTTTTTTTTTTAGAGAGACACTATGAAGAGCAAGATAATTAAATCTAACACTGAAAATTTGAATTTTTTTGTTTAAATTTATGTGTTAGATTACTTCTTTTGATATATAATTAGCATATTTATACTAAAATACGCTAAATTACTTGAAATTATGTTGAATTACACTATATTAAGTTAAATTACACTAAATTACATTACATTACGCTAAAATACGGTAAATTACGCTAAATTACATATGAATAGAGACGATATCTTCACTGAAAAGACGAAAAAACGACGACGAAACTTCAAATGGTCATAAAACGGCGCTCGAGTATTCGATTTCAACAAATGACTACTTTTCGGAAAGCTTGCGAAAAGACGCATGCGTCCGTGCTTACTACGCCGTATTCCAAAATTCAGAATTATCAAAAAACTAAGGAAAGAGCCTCGAAACTTGAGTTGAAGTTTCTGATTAAGATTTTTATTTCTATTATTCAGTCTAAGTAGCTCAGTAAATTAGTTACATAATGAACTTGAGAATACCAATTTTTACTATTTTCCGAATTTTTTTACTATTTTTATAATTCATGAAAGATGACACAAAATTGGTCTACTTTAGCGTAATTTTGCGTAGTTTAGCGTAATTAGCGAAGTTATTGTAATTTAGCGTAATTTAATGTAATTTAGTGTAATTCAACATAATTTATTGTAATATAGTGTAATTCAACATAATTTCAAGTAATCTAGTATATTTTAGTATAAATATGCTAATTATAAATCAAAAGAAGTAATCTAACAAATAATTTAAACAAAAAATTCAAATTTTCAGTGTTAGATTTCATTATTTTGCTCTTCATAGTGTCTCTAAAAAAAAAAAAAAGAGAAAGCCGGCAATTTTATAGCCGGTTTGGTCATTTTTGGCGAAAGTCGGAAATTCTGAGCATAAATATTAGTTTCTAATTAACTTTGGATATTAATAAAAAATGTCGGTTAATATACTGTATAACTGAATTATATTTAAAAGAAAACAAAAAAGGAAAAGAGAAGAAGAAACATATAGAACTCAATTACAAAGCAAGACTTGGGTACCTCCATATATATATACTAGTATCGTACCCGTGCGTTGCAACGGAGACATATTATAGGAGAAAAAAAAAATTATCATACAAAATAACATATTTTCATAAATAAAAACATACCAATGAAATAATAATTATTCAAAAATTGAGGGACATGTTAATACAAAATTTATATGATTTTTTATTTTTAATTATCTTGAATCGTGATCTCTGATAATAATTTGTTGATGTAATAATTCTTTATTTTTATGTACATGTTTACAACAAATTTTTGTAGCAACCTATCATCGAAAATATATATACAACACGTTTGTACCAGTTTTCTCAGTTAAAAGCAACACAAATGATAAACCAACCACTATTTGAGTATCATGTGATATTTTTTTTGGCTTGGCTTGTCTACTATTCAACTTGTAATTGCTAGTTTTAGAAAGCTTGTTTTGTGATATGGTAGAGAATAATGCAAAATAGAAGAAATTAAACAATATGTTATAGTTTGAAAAGAAAATTAGATTCACAATTTAGTAAAAGACACAACTCATATATGTAATAATTGAAAAAAAAAATTGTCGTACCTATTGTATCCAAAGTTAGAATTCTTAAATTATTTACAATATTTAAGTTTAGCAGTTTTCTAGTGAGCATATCGTCAGAATGCTTTAAACAAGTGCTATGTTGATAGCCAGTATATAAAATAGATGACCATTTTATGCTGATAAATTAAAATTTCGATATCAAATTTGTAATATCAAAATAAATTTTAAGATGCTACTAATATACCCTAATAAATTAAAAAGTAAGACATAAAAAATAATGGCAAAATAAAATAAACGATCATTTATTTATTTGAAGCTAGATGTCATCATCAGAAGTGCAACAATACATAATTATACTGATTTTTTCTAAATATATAACTTTGACTAATTTGGTCCTAAACAAATATCATGACCATTATATTTGTAAATGTACCTCAATTAATCTTAAATGTGATTACTTCACTGTAAAAGTATTAGAGACTCGTACTGTAAATTCACAATCCTCTATCTTACATAATCAAAAGGTTTTAATCATAAAATTAGAGCAAACAAATGGCAAAAAAAACTTGATACATTGTAATAGAACTATTGCATGCAGTGGCAGTAGTTCCCACAAAATTGCACTCGTGCACCGAATTTGTAGATATTTGTACTTATCTTAGAAGATTGTAGTCTTACCACTGAAACAAGATGAAAAAATAATTAGAAACATTAATAGTGAAAACTGATGAGGATTTCAAGTATGAATGTAAGTGGTGATGCCAGAAAAACAATGATAACTTTTGCCTACTTGTTGAGTGATTCTGCACTACTCGTGCATACTGTCCTTTTTTATTTTTATTGTTCTTATTATGCTTATTTATTAATTCAGTGGAATTGTGGTTAGAAGCTAGCTCAATCAATCTGCAGAGATTGTTAATTATCCATTGAAATAAAAAATAGGATGGGAAAATCATAATATTTCGTATGAAAGAGATCGTATGAATTCATTTATGCAAAACTGTTGGATATAAAAGCATCAAATAGAAACCTCTATCTAATTCAACTAATTTCCAGTGGTAATGCCAGAGGGTGCTGGGCAATTGGGGCAGGCCCCTTCTGGCCGGGGCACTGCCAAGCTGTCTGCAAGTAACCACCTGGGAGTGTCCCATAGCTTCACTGTTGCACTGCCACCGCCGGCTACAATTAAGAGTGTGCTTGGGAAGATAAAATTGTCCTATTTTGGTTAGCACAATTGAATTGGTACAATTGCATTCACATTTGGCATTGATGGTACTGGTACGACAGTAGAGTAGATATCAGAATGGTTGTCCTGCTTCTCATTACTTGAACTAAAGACCAAAAACATGTATTATATTTTAATTCAGATATGGTAAACTCTTGTTAAAGAACATTGCTTGAAGACAATACGATTTAGAGAAAGAAAGAATGAAAATAAACCTTGGGATTAAACTGCAAACTGCAGGCCACCCAACCTTTGAATATATATGTATGATAAATATACCACTAAACATGCTGAATCTGGTTGAGTTTTGCAAAACCTTAACTCAGACGCAGTCCACCCAACTCTTGCACTGACCCAATCGATATTTATTGGGGGTGTCCCAGACTAAAATTTCCATCCATATGTTAGCTAAGCCAAGTGTCACTTATCATCAAATCACAAATGCCAGCTCAAAACTGACAAGAGGCAAAATCCATCAGGTAATGTACCAGTATAAAATGCCAATCCAGATACGGTACAAAAACTTGTATTGCATAGTTAATTGGAGGCAACACAAACATTGTATTCTCTTCCAAGGTGGTAGAACTCTGCAAGGCCCCAGACTATCAGTCGAAGTTTGCGCATCTCATGGTCAATCATGACATTGTGCGGCTTTACATCTCTGTGCATCATACCCTATGAGTGGCAGTACTCTAATGTCTGTACACCATAAATTGAAAAGGAAATAAATGATGTATCTGAAAAGCATTTCTTTATCAAAGATTGGAAATAAAACATATTACTACTTTGAGCCTACTTCTAGTTTATTTTTGGATGAAAAGATCATTCCATTGTTTAGTCTGTGGATTTGAATGCACCGTTCAGTCCCCTTCCACTAATGTATTGGACCTGTATTGTGCTATTAACCGAGTTAACAACCCTTGATATCAATTCAAGTACTTAATAATCCAATTTGCAAATCAGTTAATTTGACATTTGGAATCACATAATAAACATTTTGCTCAATTACACCTCCAAGTTCAAACCCAATTAACACAACTTACATTAACAACAGGAAACTTAGTATTGGGACACACTGGTATGGTGGCACCTGACCTTGCAGTGTCAATACCCAACTAAGTGTTGCAATTTTTTTAATAGAGTTAAAGGAAACTTACGGTACCCCATGAGAATGTTCTTCCCGTTTTAACACAATTTACAATACCAAAGTGGTAGACTCCCAGATATGTTCTTCCCGTTTAAACATATAAAAAATTATGAACCGGCTGCAGTATTTGTTCAAAACAGAGTTAAAGAGAAACTTACGGTACCCCATGAGAATGGTGGTCATGGAAGCGATCAAATCTCAGCAAACAAAAACCCCAAAAAACTCGCAAAAAATGACTCCTCAAAGGAGATCTAAAATATGGAAGCAGCGAGTGTATATACCTAAAGAAGTTGCAGTGAGGTGCTAGGTACCGCCTTTAGAGAAGTTATTTGCGCATCTCTTCGATTTTTGCTCTAGGGTTAGGGTTTTCAGTCCTCAGAGAGAGAGAGAGAGAGACAGCGGATGAGGGTTTGTGCTCGGTGCTCCGGCTCAGAGAGAGACAGCAGGGAGGGTTTGTGCTCAGTGCTCGGGTAAGAGAAAGAGAAGGGGAGGTTTTAGCTTCGGTGCTCGGTAGAGAGAGAGAGGGCGAGAGAGAGATATTTGGATTTACGGAAAGAGAGAACAATTGAGAGAGATTTGGGTGATTGAGCGAGAGCGAGAGAGGGAGAGAGTGCTTTGGAGGCGGGCTAGGGTTTTCAGAACGAAAGAGAAGCAGTTGATTTAGAATTTTAGATCTCTTCGCAGATTTTGGATCAGAGAAAAAAGAGGCGTCGGCACGATATTTGAGTGACAATGCGTGTAGCGAGTACATCTATAATTAAATTTAGACTTCTACACTTAAAATATATACACTTAATCAAAAGAAGACAGATTATGTGATTGGAGGGCTGATATTGAATCCGAAAATTCATCTTTTAATCTCAGCCGTTGGCGGATCAGGACACCCAACGTGCTTAATAATGGAATGGAGATATATATATGAGGCAAAGCTCAAACTGAATTAAAGCAAGACCCGTTGAACTTGGTTTCGTGTTTGCTATGTTGCTTATTAGTCGATTGGTTTGATTTGGACATTTCATCGAACACTTTGAGAGCATTTTCAATTCTTCAATACCCAAAGTTATACATTAATCAAATCAAGTTTCAAATACTACGCACAAACACAATGCACCGATCGATCGATGAGATTACCAACAACTTTATCCCTATAATAACTTTGAAAAAAACATCCCTTGACATCCACTGTCAAATTTCTCAAAAAAAAGTTTGAAAATAAATAAATAAATAGAAACGAAGGTTGAACAGCCCTTGAGGCGTATCTGAAACTACATGTAGCGAGAGAAATAATCGAGCACAGTGAAGAAAATAGTAGAAGCAAGAATAAAAGAAAATTGGTACCAAAACTGTTCCTACAGGAGAGCAATGCAAGACCAAAAATTCAGCGAGCACCCCAATAGAGCAACAAAAATCAACCAGCACAAAAACAGGAGATTAGAAAGAAGCACCGACGCGAATCACCAGCATCGAAGAAGGGAAGCAATACAAGTCAGTACGAACAACCCATGATGGAAGAGACGGGAAGAAAAGAAACAAAAAAAATGAAGCGAATTGGACTTGCATAAAACCGGGTTTTTTTTTACTGCACGGTCTACGGTTCATATGAAAAATCGGTCGGTCAAATCGGTTTTGACGGGTCCAGTAACACAAACAGTTCTTTTAAAGAATCAGACCGGACATGTATCCGGATCCGGTTTTTTTCGGTTAAACCGCCGGTCCGGTTCTGATAATACTGATTTATTTATATATCTGTTATGAAATAATAAATAGTAGACATTTCACCTTCTCCACCTCATCCACTTTCTATTAGATTTAATTTCTGTATTAACTATCTTGTTAATTGTATGGCTTTTCATTTGCTTTCTCTAGCCTATAAATAGAGGTTTTGTAAGTGGTTGATGTTGATACATATATGGAGATATAATACAGAAATAAGATTTAGCCTCTCCCCAGTTTTGTTTTGTTTTGTTTTATAACACGTTATCAGCACGAGTTGCTCGGAAAAAGACTGCAAAATTATTAAAGAAATAATTTGAAATGAAAGATCTTGGTATAACAAAATTATGTCTCGGCCTGCAGATCAAGCATTTGTATAATGAAATTTTTGTCCATCAATCAAACTATATCCAGAAGATGTTGAAACGTTTTAATATGGACAAAGCTCATCCTCTAAGTACACCAATGGTTGTCCGATCACTTGATATAAAAAATGATCATTACTGTCCCCGAGAAAAGAATGAAGAAGTTCTTGGTCCAGAAGTACCATACTTAAGTGCAATTGGGGCTTTGATGTATCTTGCTAATAATACGAGACCTGATATTGCTTTTTCTATAAATGTACTAGCAAGATATAGTTCTGATCCAACATGCTGACATTGGAACGGAATTAAACATGTATTTCGTTACCTTTGCGGGACACGTGATAGAGACTATTTTATCAAAAAGATACAAAGTCCAAATTAGTTGGGTATGCATATGCAGGATATTTATCAGATCCGCATAAAGTTCGATCACAATCCGGATATGTGTTTACATATGGCGGTACTGCAATTTCATGGCGATCGACAAAACAGACACTGACGGCAACATTATCAAATTATGCCGAATTAATTGCTCTATACGATGCTGGTCGAGAATGTGTCTGGTTAAGATCAATGATCCAACACATTCAGGAGGAATGTGGGCTCGAGTCAGTCAAAGGAAGTCCGACAGTACTATATGAAGATAATGCAGCATGTATTGCTCAAATCAAAGAAGGATATATTAAAGGTGACAGAACCAAGCACATCTCGCCAAAATTCTTCTCAACTCATGAGCTAAAAAAAAATGGCTTGATAGATATTTATCAAATCAGATCAAGCGACAATTTGGCAGACCTATTCACAAAATCATTGCCAAGAAAAGTTTTTGAGCAACTTTCACAGAAGATTGGCATCCATCGCTTAAAAGATATACATTAAAATTAGGGGGAGTATTATACACACTGCACTCTTTTTCGCTTCACTAAGTTTTGTCCCATTGGGTTTTTTTTAGTAAAATTTTTAATGAGGCAGCATAACTAATTCGGAAGTATCAGTTAATTTAAATTGGTCCTGAAGTACCAAATTAATATTTGTCTTGCAGTACAATATTAATAGTGTATAATATAAAGTAAAATATCTAAGGGGAGTGTTATGAAATAATAAATAGTAGACATTTCACCTTCTCCACCTCATCCACTTTCTATTAGATTTAATTTCTGTATTAACTATTTTGTTAATTGTATGGCTTTTTATTTGCATTCTCTAGCCTATAAATTATAGAGATTTTGTAAGTGGATGATATTGATATATATGAAGATATAATACAGAAATAAGATTTAGTCTCTCCCCAGTTTTGTTTTGTTTTGTTTTATAATAGTATCATACTAATAATATATATAAAAAAAATTCAAATTAATCGTTATATTAGTTGATATCAAAATCCTTGATTTCATTTAATTTTTTTTTTTTACAGAGATGTATATAGTATATTTAATATTATAAAATAATTTTAAACATAAATAATAATAACTCACAATTTTCGAGATGTTACACAAATCTAGTTTTCTTTCGCCCTTTTCCTTCTGCCTTGCCAGTCCGAGTTCTCTTTTTTCCTCTTTTTCCTTCATTTTCAATTGTGCACCCACATACGATTTCCTGTAGACTTTTCTCGATTTTTGCACCCAGCAGCATCTCCAACACCTCTCCAATTCAGATAACTCAATTTTTGAGTTTTCGATCGGAACCGTCTGATTCGAATCCGTAACAATCCATCTCAAGTGGAGGGCACACGTTCCGAGTGACGAATTCGAATCCCGAAATGATCCCGAGCGACGGATTCAATTCAGACAGTTCCGATCCAAAACCCCAGAATTGGGTTACTTTAGGGGATCCGGACCCCCCGGGGCAACCCCCTTTTTGACTCTCTATAAGTTGTTCTTTTAATCAAAATTCACGATCTTTAATTATGAAATTTATCATGAATTTTATTTCATAAAAACTATACCTATTTTTCATAATTTTCAAGAAATTAATTATATGAGTGTTACTTTCACAAACTTTCATGAAAGTAATTTCCTAAATTCCTAGAACTTCCAATTTATTTAAGGTCCAACAGCCACGCGCTGAAAAAGTCCAGTTCCCTTCATTTTTCATTTTTTTTTTCTCTCTTTAGGCCCAGTTCCCTTTTAGTGGCCCATTTCTTTGCCCCAACTCTTTCTTTTTATCCTCTTTTTCATTCGGCCGGAGCCGATTCCCCGTTTTTTAACCTGCTCTAGTCCAGCAGCCCCTCTCAAGTGCTATCAAGTAAGGGAGCTGTCCAGTCCGCTTCTTCTTTTTTCTTTTTCTTTCTTCTTTTATTGTCCTTTTCCAGCTTTTTTTATGGGTCAACATATGTAATTATAATTTTGGATACGAATATTGGAGAAATTTAACGAAAAAAAATGTAGGGCAAAGAAGTGAAGCACAAGACTTGACTCTCTGGTGCAAGTCATTTAATTATGAGTTGCAATAGCTAGAGAGGTGACATAATCGAATGGATGAAACTTTTGACAACTCTGAAAAAATGTGAAGAACCCAGGTTGGATAATTTTTTGGGCATTATAGATTCTAATTTGGAGGAAACTCAAAATGTGAAAGTTTTAGATCATTTTGTGAATTTGGCGTGCATGAAAATAAAAACAAAACAAAAATAATAATACATTTTTTTTGTAGTAACAATATTTGTTGTTGAAATTGATGGTATAGAGAAAAGTAACAATTTTTTCTTCACAATGTTTTCTCTAACTTTTCACCGAAAAATGTATGGGCAAAAACTGTAGCAAAGTATTTTTAAATTTTCTTAAATTTCTCTTTCTCACACATCAAAACGAGCTCTGTGCTTATATTTGTACCTCTGGAGGTACTAACTTGTGCCAAGAGAACAATTTCATGCATAAGCATAATTACAATAATAAGTTCCAGATGAGAACTTTAAAAAAAATAAAATTCAATCAAATTTCAATATATATGATTAAAAAATTCAAAAACTATAGGGGTGGTTAGCCACCCGTGCTTGTGTAATTATTTTTTTTTGCTTAATTTCATGTTGAATATCCTTCATCTCATTGAGCTCTGAAAAGATTAGCTCACCAACTAGCTGTTTCCTAAACAAGTCAATGTCATCCTGCCAAGTTGACATCATATATAAGTACATTGAACAATAAATTTGTTTCTTCTATGCAAATTGTAAGACAAACCATTATAAAGAATATTAATAGCACACCTGTGTGAATTTAGTAGAAAGATTTGATCCATCCCATACTTGCATGTACTTGAGTGCAAATAGACCACAACAAGAACATCTAAAACACCAATTGGGTTAATCGAAAGATATAATTTCTACAGAAATCAAATGAAAATTGATGTAATCATACCCGTCTTTTTGTTGTGGTAAATCCGAAATAACAGATATAGGCCAATAATTTATGTCGGGCCTTAGCATCCATTCTAGTGGATCCTCTTGGGTGTCAAGTACTGCAGCATTAATACACACTTGAATTCCTAATCTCTGAATGGCAGAATGCAAATATGATAATCATTACATGGTATAATAGAATAGGCGAGCAATATTACTTTGAGAAAAGATATACCAGCTTTTGAGTTGTTTCTTTATAAGGTATGTCAAATGAGTTGAACTTCAATATCTGGAATTCCCTCTTTGAATAATTTAAAGCCCCAACGAACCAATAGTCTTCTAAGCGGATTGGCAAGAACACCTACAAATTATATATGATTGTGAGTTCCGACTAGTATGAAGTAGAAGTTGTAATGTACAACTCATGTACTAATGAAAATTACCAGTCCATTTTGAAGGAAACAATTTCTCTTCTCAATGCGCTCACAATGTTTCTCTCTTTCTTCCATTGACCATAACTTCAATAGCTGTTGTGTATCGAATGTGCTAAGTCTCCGGATATTTGCTGATGTACTTCCTTGATTGTTCATGATACCAATATAGCAGTTGATAACCTGCGAAATTTATCCATTCGTAATTAAGAATGAAATCTGATGATTCAAACTTGAAAGAGTGAACAATCGAATATTGCAAATATTGTGCTTAGTAGTGTCTATGTCTATTGCAAGCAATTGGAATGAATGCCAATTAGGCAGTTAACTATACATCTATCCATGATTGAATTTATGCTTAAATATTAAGGACACAATTTGCTTCAAATGGCCCAGAATTTATGCACTTGGTAAAAGCAAAAACATAACATAAATCAAAGAATATGGAAAACAGGGAGCGGGGTGCATGGATACACATTGTACATAACCAAAACATACATCATCAGGAATCCAGTTGCCAGGTCCAGCATTGTCAATTGACTGGATGAGACGCTGCATCTCCTTAGCAGTCAATCTGGCACCACCTATAGCTACTATTATTTCTGACATTCTTTCACTCAAACCATGCATAAGAAAACTGATGGACCAAATGTCACAGACTCGTAATGAACATCTGTATGATGATGGAATGTGCCTTGCTACCCCATCAATTACTGCAGCCTTCGGGAAATATTTCCCTTGTTCTTATTCATCACAGAAAAAAGACAATAATTAACTAAACTGGATGAATAGTTATTGCATTAAGAAAAAGTTTGTGCTACATAATCAACTAATCTGGATCAAGCAAGGACACTACACAATTCATATTTACATTTTAGGGACCCAACTATAGACCAATATTTTTTTCAATTGTTCATTATTAGTAGGTAGCCGGTGGCCCAGACTTAACAAATTGTTATTTGAATATTGGTTTTCCCAAAGATAATTAGCTGTGAATCTAAAAGGTATGTAGCGCTTTTTTGCATTTTGATTGGAGAAAATCTTTATTTGAATCAAGTTGACAATATTTATCCAAAATAACCAGCATTTAGAAAATGGAAAGTAGAAAGTTATGCTCAAAGTAAATGAATTATTTTAAATCTTGTTAAATGCTGGAAAATTTTCCTTCTGTTGAAAGAAGCTGTGCTGGTATTTTTATCAATAAATTTCACTAAAAAGTAACAGTATACAAGCATAACAAGATGAAGGAACTTACCATTACTGCTTGCATCTGACAGCCAGTTATAAGAGCACACCAAAGCTTCCAATGTCTTTGGACCCACTTTGTTTGCAGATTTTCCGAACATAATAAATTTACTCTCTCTCCAAAAAAATGCAGTAGAAAAAGCCTACTCAGAGGGTAGTGAAGAAACAGGGATAGCAAGAATATGACATGCTATCCTTGAAAGCACCGAATTTGATTTTTTATCCTTCCACCATCTCAAAACATCAAAATTACCATCCCTGACCTCCACATGGTCTTCTTGCTCGTATCTCTTAAGTTCTGACATTACCCCCTCATGTTCAATTTCAAACTCTATGCACAGGTCTCCAATACATTTTTCAATTTTCTCTCTGTCAGAGATGTGTTCCGTATAGCAACGGTCCAAGTAGGTCGACTTGAATTGGAGATCCAATAGAGAGGCAACTAGCAGTATACTATTGCAATCTTTCAAATAACTATCTGAAATTTTCTCCAGGCAATCTAAGAATTTTCCTTTATCGATAACATTATTTGTATTGAAAACAACTTGTGACAGCACATCATGGATTTCAAAAACTTTTTTCAAAAACAAGTTCGATGTGGGATATTGAGAGGAATAGAGAATAATAACTGCTTCATAAATTGGTTTAAGAAGTTTGATAGCACTTTCCACTTTATTCCAATTTCTACATAAAGGGAACATCTTATTATAACCTTTATATGCAACAAAAACATCTTTGTATGCAAGTGCATCAGATAACATGTTCAATGTAGAGTCCCACCTTCTCTTATCATCAAGTTTAATACCAAGTTGATTAATAGTATGCATCGTATTAGGATCTTCAGCCAGGAATTTTATCATCTTCCTGATAGATTCAAATGATTTACCCAGTTCATCCCATATAAAGCTCAATAGTCCATTGAACAACCCCTGGACCACGCAATCCAACTTGATTGCCCCAGCACGACAAGTCAACCCATCAAAAAATTTCTGGTAATACTCATTACAAAATATTTGAGTTGTAAATGCAAGTACCTTTTTAGGATACCCCCAACTATGTATCCAGCTCTGTACTTGTTGTTTTATCGCCGGGTGGTACAAATTATAATTCGAACGGGTTATGATCTTTATACCAGTTATTCTTCTAACCAATTTAAAGTCATTATCAATGAAGTGTGTTGTAACACAGAAATACTTATTGGGGAATTCTCCTGCTAGGTAGACACTAAAGCAAACACTTTCTAGGTTGTCTGGACATAGAGAGATACTTGCCCTATAGAGATCTTTAAACCTTCCTATCTCCCGTTGATAGAAACCTAGGCACTTTGTCTTAATAGAAACCAGATCAACTGGAGTGTACGATGGCTGAAGGTTTTTTGCCCACTCTATGAACCAAGTATTCTCCACAAAATGGAATGGTAGTTCACATGAGATTACCAGCTTAGCAAGCACAAAATGGAATGGTAGTTCAGGGAAAGCTTGATCAAGGTGATTCGTCTCTACAATGTTTTCTATGGCAGCCACAGACTTACCTGCTTCACATCACAAATAATATATAAATATATATTAGTGTTAACTTCTGTTTATTTCAAGTTAGCTAAAAAGAACTCTGTTGATTTTATGTTATGTTCCATGAAAAAGCAATGTATAGGAAGTGCATATGAATGATTATTAAATGTAGCTCTTATTTAAACTATATGAATTTTTTAAAAGCAAGCAGTATACATTCGTTGTTTATGATTATATTTTACATAGGATCTCGTCACGTTTGATGCATTTGAATCTTATATAGGTTTTTGTGCTTGCTATCTGTGCCACCTATGAAGTCAAATTAGAAACTTTTTGTGCTGGTAAAGTAAAAGTGCAATAGAAAACAATTATTTTGGTATAACAGAACATAAAACTAGATTACTCAGTATATGATGTCCTAGTTAATGAATGTAACTTTTTTTAACAGTGGAATATGGAAATTGACTTCGCCTGGATGACTAAAAGTTCGAACAACTCAACAACAAAACTCTGGGTAAACAAGCTCAAAATTTTAAGATCTGGGGAAAATAGAGTGCTATTTATCAACTATCTAAAAGGAACTTTCTAAAAGAAAATTGGATTACAGAGGTATATCTCATTTTACCAACTATTCATGAAGGAGAAAATACTTGAGCCAAAACTAGCCGCAGTAAACTTTATAGGTGATAGCAGGTGTGAAATAAACAAGTACTCAATACTATAAAAAACTTATGAATCGAAACTACAATTTGGGTCTGAAAATTTTGTAGATAAATAATCACAAGTAAATTGAGTAAACATCATATCAACATCTATAAAAATAAGGTATATATATGGAAGCCATACCAGATCTCAACCAATTGCTGCAGCAAACCAAGACCTTGGACATCTCTGTATCGATGGTAGAACGAAAGATCTCATCAATAATTTCATTCACAGGTTCTGTGCCTGAAGTAAGTGAGGAAGAAATGGGAATAGCAAGAATATCACGTGCCATCTTGGAAAGAATCGGGTATTCTGATTCACTTTCCTTCCACCAACCCAACACATCAAAATTCTCATCTCCCTCTTCCACCGAACTTCCTTCCAAATACTTACTCATCTCTAGTATTGGAGATAAACAGTCCACTATGGATATCTCTGGGATCTCACTTTTGTATTTATCGTACAGACTTTTGAAGAATTCATCAAAACCTTCTCCGTTGGCTTTTATCTTTTCAAAGTAGCGGTTCACTAATCTGAATTTAAATCGAGGATCCAACAAGGATGCGATCAACACTATATAATTACAATTAGCCAAATACTCATCCAGTTGTGCTAGCGACTCATGAATAGCCTGTTCGGTACCGGGAAAAACCGGAGAGGCCTCTGAAAGGAGATCACTGATTTTAAAAATAAATTTAAGAAGTAAGTTTGATGTGGGAAATTCAAGGGAAGAGAGCTTCACAACCATATCATTTACTTCATTTACTTGATTTAGAAGGCGAACAACTTCCTTCACTTTGCTCCATTCTACGTTCATGTCACTAAGTTCGCAAAGAACATCTTTATAGGTCCAAGCATCATTTAAGATATTGAGAACAAAACCATGTACTCCTTCCTTATTAACCAGGAATTCGAACTTATGAGGAAGTTTTTTTTCTGCGGCAATTTCATTGAAAATGCACATTTTATCTGGACAGTCATTCAGGTCCTTCATCATGTTTTCAATACAATTTTTGTCTGATTGAATTTGACTGCAGATTTCATTAGCTATTTTGTGAAAACACTCCAGAATGCACTTCACGCGGAATGGTGGATTGGACTTCTTGACAATTTCATGTTCTGCAGTACATGCAAAAGCTTTTGTACCAAGTTCCCAATCATTCAAAATTCTCTCTAAATCAAATTCTTCCTTTGCAACGAACTCCACTAACCCAACTATTATTTTGACCAATTTGAAATCATTATCGATAAAATGTGCTGCAACACATATAAGTTGTTGATTTTGGTCTTGTGAATTCTTGCACAATGCCAAACTAAGGCTGACTTTAGAAGTTAGCTTGGTGATTTTCTCTTTCAGCTGTGCTTTCTCATTTTCATAAAAGGTGAGGCAGTCTTTCTCAACATCCCTCCGAGTTACATGGCTATACGATGGCCGAAGGGAGCTTGCAAACTCTTTCAGAAACGGATTCTCCACATGTTCCAACATGCTTTTGTTATCAATTACCATTTTCACAAAAATATCTCGATTCTTTTGGGGATTATATTCAAAATTTCTCACTTGGGATCCAGAAGGTTCTTCTGTGTTTCTTTGCTGGTTATCACTATTTTCAGAAGGGTAAGATGGTAGAGTAGTTCTTGTAACCTTGTTTTGGGGCTTAATATTACGAAAACAAGGATGTCGCCGAAGATGACTTGTTCCGCCCGTGCTATCACCAGATAGGCGGTCTCCACACTGTATACATATTGCCTTTGTACCATCATGCATACGTACCTTAATAAAACAATCCCAGACAGCACTTTTCTTCTTTGACGGTGTCTCTTGAGCCTTTTCTTTTCCTTTCTTCGACATACTATCAGAAATCTTATTTTTTGCGATGTTTGAAATGGTAATGAAATTGCAACCTGTTCCATAAGTCATGTGAATCAAATTACTAGCTACTTTAGAGTAATCAAATCACATTTGATTTAATAATTAATGTGGAAAAATACACTTTTATTAGGGTCCGCCTAGCTCTCCCCCGTGAACAATCCCCCGTTTCATCCCCCGTCAGTTGCATTAATTAAGGTAGTTAGTTAGTTAGAATTTATAACTGTCAGTGTATTTTAGGAATTTGCAGAAGTATTCATATGTAGCACAACTAGTATTCATCCATCTATATGAAGGTATTCACATTTGCAATAGAAACATATTTGGATATATTACAACAAGAAAGTAGGGGACAAACAACATGTGTGGGGGACCGCACAACTGTCAGAGCATTAATTAAGTGGGGGACCGCATAACCGTCAGCGCATTAATTAAGTGGGGGACTTCTAACTACCTTCAGCTAAGAAAGATAAAATGTGATTTTATGCTTTCTTTATGTTTTCGGGTGTGTTGTGTACATTAAAGAATGTGATAACTGAATCAAATAAAATGTGATTTTCTTGGTTCGGTTTTCCGACTAAGAAAAATAAGTAAAATGTGATTTTATGCTTTCTTAATTTTCTTGGTTTGGTTTTCTGACTAAGAAACATAAAATGTGATTTTATGCTTTCTTTATGCTTTCTTTACATTTTCGTTTGGATGCGCTAAGTTCATCTAAGAATGTGATGAAGCAATAAAGTACCTGAGTAAGAGCTGTTAATCATCAGAGTAAAAGAGATGGTTCTGTCTAGGAAATAAAGTATTTTAGCAGTCCTTGTGACTCTCTATCTTTTCTGGGAGCCTCTTTTACTTGTTTGATAACTGGCCCAAAGGGGACTTTGTCACGTTACCAAATTGCTGAACGTATTCCGAACTGATTAACTGTTGTTATTATTCATATAAATTGTTTATATGGTTTACAACACAAGAACAGAACACAAACAAATGCTGCAAAATAAAGAATTAGGAACTGATAAAGATATACGTGACTAGTTCACGAATATCTGAACTGATAAATTAGATTTACAGTTTTGAGTAAATAGGATTTACTGCTTTGATATGAAATGCGTAAATTAGATTTACCGCCTTGTCATAGCCGCATAACTATTCCTATATGATAGGGTAGTTGCTATGGTCAGCAATAGAACTGACAGCTTACTGGTTGAAGCATAAACACAAACTCATAATTAAGTAAACTGCCCTTCCTACTCTATCCTCCTCACATCATTGTTCATTGGTTGATGGGTCCACTACTCAGTAGGCATCACCTTTTACCTTTGGTAGTCGAGAGATATATCAGATATATCGAACCAAGTAGAGTGAGGTTACTTACCGATGATTTCCAAAACAGTTTTTGGGCTCGGGGCAGAGTTTTGTTATAACATATGATGTTTAACGAAAACCAAGAGTCATATAGAGATATGATTAGCAAAGAGTTGCTTACCTAAAATAGCTAATGGCCAAGTTTCATGCCGACGCTGGATTATGTCTTAGTGAAAATAGGGATCTTGGTCCTACTAAAAAAACGAGTATAGAACAAATTTGTAGTGGAATTTTTTTTAGTGTAATAATAAAACAAATACATGAACAAAAGCTAAAATCTTTACTTTTAAACAATGTAGAACATGGCTAAAGAAACGTCTTTCTCATTACGTTCCTTACTCGATAAGAAAAAGCTAAACGCAGATGGATTCAATTTTACGGACTGGTTCCATAATCTAACCATCAAATCTGAGACGTGAAAAGAAAGAATACATTCTCAACACACCAATCCCTGAAGTGCCTAAACCTGGCGCCATAGCATATGACATCACTAAGCGCATCAAGCACATAGAAGATGAGCTTGATGTGCAAAGCCTACTTGTAGGGATTATGGGTCCTGATTTGCAGAGGAGATTTATGGATACCAAATGCTACAACATGTGTGATCAGCTCAAGAAAATGTTTCAAGAGTAAGCACATTTTAAGAGGTATAAATTGACCAAGTCTCTGTAGGGTCACAAAATGGCAGAGAGCTGCTCTATCAGTACTTACATGCTTCGTATGACGAGCGATGTGGAGCAACTGGAGAAGCTTAACTGTCCGTTGAGCAAAGAGTTGGCAACGGACATTATCCTGAACTCACTTTCTCACAGCTATTCAGGGTTCATCATGAACTTCCATATGCATGTGATGGATAAGAGTTTGCAGGAGCTCCAAGGGATGTTGAGGATCGCTGAGGGTGACATAAAGAAAAGTTCTCATGATCCAAGATGGTGGGAAGATGATCAAGAAAGTGAAAGGAAAAAGGGCTCCCAAGTACAAAGGCAAAAGGAAGTTTGTTCCGGTAACAAACATTCCCAAGATAAAGGTTTTTCCTGACATCGAATGCTATTATTGTAATGAAAAGGGTCACTGGAAGAGAAGCTGCCCGAAGTACCTTTCAGATCTGAAGTCTGGGATTGTCTCAAAAGCTTCAGTCTCAGGTATATCTATTGTTGAAATAAACGTTGCAACCTCTCTTAATGATTGGGTATTAGATACTGGATCATGTGCTCATATTTGTTCGAATATGCAGGCACTAAGAAATAAGAGGAAGTTACGCAACAAGGAAGTACAACTCCGAGTTGGAAATGGAGCAAGTGTTGCAGCCATGACCGTCGGTAGTATAGAGTTGTATTTGCCTAGCGGGCTTGTAATGGAACTAGAAAATGTTTATTTTGTTTCTAGCATTTCTAGAAATATCATATCAATCTCATGTTTAGAGATGAATGGTTTTTTATTTGTTATAAAAGACAAGGGTTGTTCTATTTATAAAAGTGAGTTGTATTATGGATCATCTTATATGATAAATGGTCTTTATATGCTGGAAATAAATAAATCCGTGTTTAACATCAACAATAAACGACTCAAAACGTCTCATGAAAGTACGACTTACATGTGGCATTGTCACCTAGGTCATATAAACGAGAAACGCATCAAGAAGTTGCAAGAAATTGGACTTCTTGGTAAATTTGATATTGAATCAATTTATCAAGAAAGGTGAAAGGGCCAAGGCTCATTGTTTATGTGCGAATCTTGTTTACGTGGAAAAATGACCAAGGCTCATTTTATCAAGAAAGGTGAAAGAGCAAGTGACTTATTAAGTCTTATACATAGTGATGTATGTGGACCAATGAGTACTTGTGTAAGAAATGGTTATTATTACTTTATCACGTTTACTGATGACTTCAGTAGACATAGTTATGTCTACCTGATAAGACATAATTTGAATCATTTGAAAAGTTCATGGAATTCAAAACTGAAGTAGAAAACTAACTCGACAAAAAGATCAAAGCCTTATGATCAGATCGTGGAGGCGAATACTTGATCATGAGCTTAAACGTACTTGATAGAATGTGGGATAGTCTCACAACTCACGCCTCCAGGGACACCTCAATGGAACGGTCTAAGAGAAGGAATCGAACTTTGTTAGACATGGTTCGTTCTATGATGAGTAAAGCCACCCTCCCAAAATTGTTTTGGGGACACGCACTAGAAACTGCCGCACTAACGATAAATAGGGTTCCATCTAAATCAGTAGAAAAGACTCCATACGAGTTATGGTTTGGAACAGTTCCAAATATATCTTTTCTTAAAATTTGGGGTTGCGAAGTCTTTGTCAAACGTATGACGTCTGACAAACTTGGACCCAAATCTGATAAATGTTTTTTCATAGGATATCCTAAGGAAACGAAATGATATTACTTTTATCACCAATCCGAGAACAAAATAGTTGTTGCTCGTCATGGTGTGTTATTGGAGAAAGAGTTTCTTGCAAGAGAAAGTAGTGGGAGTAATGTAATACTTGAAGAGGTTCAAGATACATTACACGATATCATATCGAAAGTTGATTATATAATCCCACAACTTGATGCTTCGGCTAATGAGCGTTTGGAAGAACCAAATCCACAAACAGTTATGGAAAAGGTTCAAGTCCCGAGCTCAAATACTTCGACGCAAGTTGAAGTAGAACTGAACCCGCAAACAATTATGGATGAAGTTCAACAGCTGGAAGCACAAGTCCTACGTAGGTCAGAAATGATAGTACATGCACCTGAGAGGTACATGGGACTTCACGAAGTCTCAGTGTTTGACACTGAAGATCCTCTGACTTATGCAGAAGCAATGGATAGGCCTGACTCTGATGAATGGCTTGAAGCCATGAGATCCGAAATACAATCCATGTACGACAATTAGGACTGGAACCTAGTCGTACCACTTGATGGGGTAAAACCCATAGAAAACAAGTGGGATTTCAAAATAAAAACAAACATGGATGGTAATTTGACTGTTTACAAAGCACGGCTAGTAGCAAAAGGTTTCAAACAAATTCAAGGAGTTGACTATGATGAAATTTTTTCGCCCGTGGCTATGTTTAAGTTAATACGGATACTCCTAGCAATTGCCGCATTTCATGATTATGAAATTTGGCAAATGGATGTCAAAACTGTTTTCTTAAACGAAAATTTAGAAGAGGACGTGTATATGATACAACTCTCAAGTTTTGAAGATCCAAAGAATGCTGGAAAGGTATGCAAGCTTCTTAGATCCATTTATGAATTGAAGCAAGCATCACGGAGTTGGAATCTTCGATTTGACGAAGAAGTCAAAAAGTTTGACTTCGTCAGATGCGAAGAAGAACCTTGTGTGTACAGGAAGACTAGTGGGAGTGCCATCGCTTTTCTGGTCTAAATATAGACGACATACTCCTAATTGGGAACGATATTTCTTTACTCAAATTAGCCAAGTCTTCATTAAAGAAAGTGTCATCAATGAAAGCTTGGGCGAGGCTGTCTATATACTAGGTATAAAGATCTATAGAGATAGATCAAAGAGACTCATAGGATTGAGTCAAAGCACGTACATTGACAAAGTACTGATTCTGTTCAGCATGCAGGATTCCAAGAAGGGATTCCTGCCAATGATGTATGGTGTTCAGCTTAGCAAGACTCAGTGTCCTATGACAACTGATGAACGAAGCGTGATGAGTAGAGTACCACATGCTTCGACTATTGGGTCTATCATGTACGCCATGTTGTGCACTCACCCTGATGTTTCGTACGCTTTGAGCGTGACGAGTAGATATCAGGCTAATCCAGGCTTGGAACATTGGAACGCTGCAAAGAAAATCCTAAAGTACTTGAGAAGAACTAAGGATATGATCCTTATCTACGGCGATGATTATGAGCTCGTTGTAAATGGTTACACCGATGAAAGTTTCCAAACCAACTGTGACGACTCGAGTAAAAATAAGACGTTATCACCTGATATAAGATATCATAAACAGAGGTGATGTAAAGATTTGCAAAATTGAGACAATCAACAACACAGCTGATCCACTTACAAAGTCTCTTCCTCAAGCCAAGCATGAGATGCATATTGCTGCTATGGGTCTGAGACACAGGGGCAATTGGTTGTGAGATATTCTTGGGATCTACGAGATCTTTGAGAATATAGAGACTTGTATAATTAGCAGGGCTAATATGATTGGCTCTAGCTTAAGAGGGAGATTGTTAGTGTAATAATCTAGAAATCAATCATAGGATAATTTTATTCTATATGTATTTTGTTCATGTAATGGATGATTAATAAAATTATCATTTTGTTCTTTGAGTTTTATTGAATTATGAATCATTTCGAGTTAAGGACTTGAAATTGTAAAACTCCATAATAGATGATAAATACTCTTAATTGTCACTAACAGAGGTAATTAGCAAAGAACACTAATTGACCAATTAAATGTTAGTATGTGGATTAAATGATGGTTAAGTTTTACAGACCATAGACAATGAGTTGTCATTGTAATAACATAGATACATGTTAGAGAACATGGTATTTGACAGACTCTCAATGAAACATTATACAGAATTGTATTCGTGTCATTAATGTTTTCATTTAGTGTTAAGTTCTAAAGTATGAGGTGGTTCGTCGTTCCTACATGAGAAGTGTGTATTCGTGAGTGTTGTTTAATGTTATTCGTAAAAAGTAGCTATAACGATGACATTTCAGTATACATGACTTGTGCAGAGGAGAGATGTTCACCAAGACTACTATTGTCCCTTGTATACATTACGAGTGATAGTATCACTGGGCCCCTTGATAAAGTGAGATTATCTGTGCACGGTATGATTAAAGAGTTAATCATATTTGATAATCTACTTAAGATCAAGAAAATATTAAGTTTGTAAGGATGACACATACCTACCTTGAAACTGATATAATACTATGATACATAAGAATTAACAAGAGTAAATTGTTTACTGGATCGTGATATTGTATTGTACAAAATCATCTGTGTCAATTGGGTAGTCATAATGCATTTTGCCAGATGCCGTTTATGATTTATAGAATTAAAAAGGAGTTTTTAATTTTATTGCCAACATAACACAGATTTTATCGGGTCACACCAATAGGAAAGTAATCAGAGAATTAATTTATTTGATTAATTATAAATGTTATAATTAATAAATAAATGTCATAGAGATGACAAGCTTAAACACATTAAATTTATAAGCGTGTACAACACGTTATCGCAACAACAGTCGTAAGAAAATATAATTATTCAGAATAATTATATTCAAGGGCATTTTGGTAATCATGCCAATGGCAAAATTCAATTTGAGTTTGTCAATGGCAATTTGGCAAATACCACAAAAGCTTAGGGGCATTTGGTCATTTCCCAAGCACCTCAAAAATCCTATAAATAGAGGGGTAGGGGTAAGAGAAATTCGTAAGTTCAAAAGTCTTAGTTCGATTCGAATCGATTCGGTTATCGTTATCTTTCTCGTGTTTCCTCCCAAATAGTGTTTGCATTGGAAAAAGAAAGAATACGTTATCCATGTATATCTTGCGAGTTGTGAATAGTGTATTTACTGTGAATAGTGTATTTACGATGAATAGTGTTCCTGCAAATTTTCGTGAATCTGTTTTTGCAAAAGTTGTGAATCAGTTTTTACGATATTTGTGAATAGTGTTTTAGCGTAAAAAAAGTCGGTAAAAATATTTCTGGCAAAAGAAATACCGACTCTCTGGTTGTTCCTGGTGGACGACTGATAGATGTATCAGACCTGGTGCTGAGCAACTGAGCCATACATCATTCCAATTCGAATTTGGAAAGAGGTATAAAAATTATTTATATTTATTTAAATGTTAAATAAATATTATTTTGGAAATCAATTGGGGAGTAGATCCTCGGCAATGTAAAATTTTGAATTTTAAGTTCTTTTCGCACCGTAAGCCTGGTCAGAATTTTGAGGTAAATTCCCGAGCAGAATTTATCGGGAAATTTTCTTAAAAGTAATTTTGGCAAGATAAATTCTTAGACATAATTTCTCGAGAAATTTTTCGTGCTGAATTTCGCGACGTTTCTCGAAAATCAGAATTTTGCGGCCATAATTACCCAACACATATAAGAGTTATATGTCGTCGAATTTGACCATATATGAACATCATCTGGATTACATGTTATGTCATTGATTGTTCATGTGGTGTTGTTGTCTTATGTCTGAGACATTTGGTTTTCTTACCTAAGGTATGCACATCAGTGGTTGGTGTTAATCGCTCACCGTAATAGGGAGCAATAAAGACATCTTCTCTATGCATAGAACTTATGTTGAGAAGTTCATATATGTCAATAGGATGAATATCCCTTATTTGCTTCATGGTGAATGCTGAGTAAGCTATGATGTATGTGGGCCCCTTGATAGAGTTATATTATATGTGAACACCATGATCGAATAGTTCAATGCATGGATTATATTATATTACTCACAGATCAAGAAACATAATCGATGATACAGCGGGAATGACAATATCCTATCTTGCATTCATCATTAGACTATCATGATATATTAGAAACAACACGGGTAGTGTAATCAGGCACTGTCTATATTGGATCAACGATACTGTTAGGATACACGTCTGTATAATTGGGTAGTCAAGACATGTTGCTAGACGCTAATCTTGATCAACTAGAAAAGAGTTTTCTAGTTGCCAACATAATACAGATCCAAGCAGGTCACACATATAAGGTCCTTGGTCGAGATGTCATACAGGTTTATGACACCGTGCTAAGATGTTCGAAACAACATGCATAGTGAATCAAATAATGTAGGACATTATGTTGATCAACATTATAAGAGATATGAGGAACAGTCAAATCAATTTGGTTCCTGGTTGTACAAATGATGATTTGATTATATGAGGGTATATGTTCAATTGGATTAAACATATATTAAAGTTTATTAAACCTAATAGTTTGGTTAATTAGATTATACGAAAGGATAGAGGGTTAGTAGACGAGCGCGTGGATATGTGGTATGCGCAATTTGGACTTACAGTTCAAAAGATACGGCCATTTGAATGGAGAGTTGAATTGAGCTGTTGACCTGGTCAACAATATGAGAGGGATGTTACTTAGAGAGGAAGCAACCTTTGGAATGAAAGTTAGATGGACCAATGGTCCAATGGACCATTAATATATGATACTACTAATATGTCCTCACATGATATTAAGTGAGGGCATTATGGTAAATGTGAAAGTCTATATATGTGTCATTCCTTTACTTTCATTTAAGCCAATCTATTTCACAAGTTTGAAAAGTAGATCTAGATCTCTCTCTCATTCTCTCTTCCTCTCATCTCTCATCTTCATTGGTTAAGAAGCAAAGCAAGGGAGCAAGCAAGGAGGCGCCCCAAGCTGAGGCCGCCCCCTCTCCCCTCCATGCCACCACCGTTGCCAGCTGGCCCCGCTGGTGCAGTGCGCCGCCACCTCCGGCCGCCGCTTTCACCCGCTGTCGATCAACCCTTGTGCCAATTCGGCTTGGAGCCGCACCGCGCCACGCCTAGGTCGAGCCATAGCTCGGGCCACCGCCTCCCTCCACTGCCAGTTGGACACACCGCCACCGCTGCCTCTCGCTCCTCCTTCTTCGTAGGGGCTTGATCTCTTTAGCTCATTCTTCTCCTCTTGAGATTGATCTAGATTTTAGATCTGGATTTTGATCTCTTCGTTGATCTCCTTTCAAAGTTGAGATTTGAACTTGTGAGAAGATTTAAAGGTCGTGTTGATTAGCTCAGCGAGATCTATTCAAAGTGTTTAAAGTAGTGAACTAGCTTTTGGATTCGCAAGGGTGAGAAGATTTGAACAACTAGCATTGATCTCCTCTCATTCTCGATCAACACCTTGGTGTACGAAGCTTGTGGTTTTCTATTTTGGAAACTGTGATAAGGGAGACTAAGGCGTAGACAATCTTTTCACGCTCCACTAGTTTGGAGAGGTATGACTATAACACTCTGCTAGATCATTTGTATGACATGATCCATAACTGCGTGTGATTGATTGCATGTATACAGTAAGATCATCTCTAGATCGCTAGTAAAACATTTGAAATGTACCTGCTAGCCTAGAGCCTTTCCCTACACGCATTGCCTTGAAGAAGGAAGACCAACTTCCCCTGACTTCACAATAAACCGGTTCAGTGCTACTATGTAGCTTGTCAACTTGTAACTCCTCTAGGTTTTTTTGTGGTGTCATGTCGAGGATCGCCTGGGATTTAAAGGATGGATCTCGATTCCTCTCATAAACACCATGAAACCTAGGAACTTCCCTCCTGTCAACCCAAAAAAACTTTTCTTGGAGTTTAGCTTCACGTCTGTGTTGTTTAAGGTTGTGAATGTCTCGCGAAGGTCTCGAATGTGGTTTGAGTCTGACATACTCTTGACCAACATGTCATCGACGTATGCCTCCATGTTTCTGCCAATCTGCTTCTCAAAGACCTTGTTCACCATCCTTTGGTATGTAGCCCTGCGCAACCCGAAGGGCATGACTCGGTAACAGTAGCGCCCTAAGTCTGTGATAAAAGTTGTCTTGTCCACATCGTTAGGGCTCATCTTGATATGATTATATCCCGAGAAGCAGTCCATCAAGTTGAGGACCACGTCCCGAGTTGGAGTCAACTAGTTGGTCTATTTTTGGCAAAGGGAATTGGTCCAATGGACACGATTTGTTGAGGTCTGTGAAATTGATACACATACGCCAATCACCATTCGACTTATTGACCAGTACAATGTTCAAGATCCACTCAGGGCAGGATACTTCTCAGATGAAATCGGCTTTGATCAGTTTGTCTACCTCGACACGAACTTCCTTTTGCCTTTTGGATCCTCTTCTTCTTTTATTGCATCGGCTTCGCACCAGGTTTGACATGCAATTGTGCTCGGCTATTTCTTTGGAAATACCAGGCATGTTGGTGGTTGTCCATGCGAAAACTAATTTGTGTTCTCGTAAGAAAACTATCAATTACTCTCATGCTTGCCATTGTATGGCCTTGCCGAATTCAGAGCCTTGTCTTCTCCGACATCTACTTGCTTGACCTCATCTGCCGTCTCGAGTCCCAGACTAGATTTTGTCCTTTGGGTCTAAAGTGACTTCTAGGTCGGTCTGTATCTCAACATCCTCGTGAATCACTACACCAAGTTCTTTATGTTATCGCTTCTTAACTTGATGGAACGCGCCACTATTTCCCTTTTAAGGACATTACGTAATAGTCTCGAGTTGTCTGTTGGTGCCCACATTCTTCTCCCACTCCCCTTTTGGTATGAAATTTGAGCTTAAGGTGGGAAGATGAAATCACAACGCTGATCGCATTGGGGGTGCCTCTGCCCAGAATTGCGTTGTATGCCGAGGGGGCATCGGCAACCAAAAATCTGCCATCATTGAGGTGACTCGGGGTGGGGTTCCGAACTCAACTCTTATTTGTATGATTCCTTTAGGCTTTAGGGTGTCACCTGTGAAGCCTATGAGTGGCGTCTGTATCTTCTTGTGGCTTTTCAAGTCGTAGCCCATCTGACGGAAAGCTAGGAGGTATAAAATGCCAGCTGAGCTCCTCGTGTTGATAAGGATCTTATTCACCCGATTGGCATTGATCTTAAGGCTTAGGACTATTGCGTCGTCATGTGGTCCCTTCACCTCGCCCTCATCCTTCTCGGAGAATGATATTATTTCGCCCAACCTTGACCTCTTCTTCCCAAAGGATGGTTTCACATTCATTACTATTTGGCCATGGTCCTGAAGGTAGCTTCGCCTTTCTTGGCACCACCTACCGCTGTCCGTAACTCAAATAGTTATGTGTCAAGGGGAACTGGAAGCTCGAATTTGTCCTTGATAATTTTAAAGAGTGCATCTCTCGATTTTGTCATTTGGGCATAAGAGGTGAAGTGCGGTCAATATTGTTTGTCTCTGTGGTCAATTATGCCCTTGTCTTTTCTCAAGGTCGCTTGTTCCCTCGGGACCAATCCACCCTCGGGCATCAATTACCATTGTGTTCTCAGGGAGATCGGGACCTCAACCTATCGGGACTGCCCGCATCCTCCTCTACTCATATATATCATTTTACAAAAACTAGAAACTTTTGCAAATTTCCAAATTCCCGCTTGTAAGAGTCAAATTGTAAGGTGCCCGGGCCGCCTTTTTGAAGTTCCTTTCAAATAGAGGCAAGGGCGAACTCTTCATTATAGTTCTGGACCCCGCGGGAAGCTTGCACAAAATGGTTAATATAACCTCGGGTTCTTTCTTTGTGGCCCGGCTGTAGGCTAGGAGTGTGTCACAAGTGGCTCGAGGTGGCCTCACTGTAGTGTACATCATCAGAAACGCCTTGACCAAGTCCTCGAAGGTCCTAATCAAACCTTATAGTAGTCTCATGTACCACTCCCATGTGATTGCATCGGTCACTACTCCTAGGAGAAAGAGTCGCTCAAAGAATCCATATATGAAATTTTGCAGATCTTGGTTGTCCTCGCTGCTGCGAAAGTTTTGCAAAATAGGGAACTTGAAGTCGGGTATTGCTGCTTTATAAATTTCAGGGGATAATGAGTCCGTCCTTGATGCTGCGTGGCTGGGAATAGATGCATGTCCTCCTAGATTCCATCTCGGGCATATTTTCAACTAACATCTTCTTGACCAATTCCTCAACTTGGGCGATGTTGAGGGTTACCCGAGCATCTCTTCGAGAAAATTGTTGTTGGGTCCTCCGAGGAGACCGTCGGCAAGTCATCCTCGGAGTTGGTCATCGTTTCCTCCGAGCTGAGAGATCCTTATTGACCTGGTTGCCCTGGTCTTCACTCGAGGCTGAGCGGGAGCACTAAGAGTTGACGCGGTTGACACTTCACTTTCTAGATTTTATAGTCTCTAACTGCTTGCTGCATTTTGCCGCGTTAAAATCGAACGCTAAATTTCACCCCTGGATGTTGCCGATTGGCTCTCCTCGAGATGGGCTTTTAGAAAGTGGTCTTATGGGAGAAGGGGCTCGAGAAAGGTTCCTTAGGCCACCTTCTGAGTTGGCTTGTGATCTCGGAAAGAGGGGAGGTATGACTGGTGCTGAATGGTGTTTGGGAATACTGCCAGGTGTGGGGTTCGGGTGTTGCCCAAGTGTTCCATGAGGCATCTGCCTTGGGTCAATGCCCGGGTAACAGTATCTCGGGGGTGTGGTGTAGGTATATTGTGGGTCCAAGTACATGTGTTGCGAGAATTGTGGGTATGGGTGTGTGTACTGTAGATATGATTATAGAGAGGGGTATGGTGCGACACAGTATTGGGGCTGACAGGTAGGAGAAGTCTGCCCCACAAGAGGTCTCGACGGCATGGTCGGTTGTGGACCACGAGGACCTCTTGCTATCAAACTAGGAAGTGTTGGCTCGATAGGGTTGGGATTAGAATTCCCGATCGAGGGTTCCCATGGCGGCATGCCCAACTATGCGCCCAGCACCATGCTCAATGGTGGTCAAGTGTTGTCGACTTGTCGAGCACCAAGAGGAGTGCTAGCACTAGACTCCTATACTCGATCGCCTTGCTGACTGAGCACCATCTCGTTTTCGAGAAAAAGGGTTTGCTTGTGGAAAAATATTTGCCCCACAGTGGATGATACGTCCTATCTCCTGTGAGCTAGGTAGTATGTTTGCGAGAATAGAAGTCGGTAAGGTGTTCAAAAATCTTTCCTATAAACACCTTTTGTATGTGAAAATTGCATCCCCTAACTCGGCTGAGTTTGAGGCCTTATATAGGGCAGTCCATAACCGTCGCATATGAGCGGTTACGGTTCCTCGCGACTTCATAGTCTGACAGATTGTCATACCGAAGCAGTAACGCCCACATAGTAGCAGTCACCATAGCATGGTTGTCCCGAGCTTGGGCTGGGCCAACTCTAGGGGCTTGCCGAGCGGGTTTTTATTGGGCCGCTGTGAAGTATTTTGGACCCATCTACGTAATTGAGCTTGAAGCGCATTTGACAGCGGGCTCGGTACTCGGTCCACAAATAGTACGTGAGGGTCTTTGATACATGGCCCTATCACAAACCATGGTATGAACTAGATCTACGTTTTTTTATCACTAGATCTAAGTTTCTTTACTGGACGTACCGCTTTGGATTTGTAATATTATGAGACAAAGCAATAATCAGTGCTAGACAAGTAAGATAATAGGTTAAAACAAACCTGGTGAGGAATTAGATCCAGAGAAAGGCTTCAAAGTCAACAATTAATTTTGACCAAATTAGAAAAAAAAAATTCGTAAATTCGTAAATATTAAGACACCTCAGAATTGTAAAAGCACCGTGTGGATGCCTTTTTGCATCACTGCATCAGCATAGATCCAAGGAGATGCGATCGACAAAGCAGCTAGAGACGGTCAACGCGAGTCTAAGCCATTGTCGATGTATATACAAGAAGGGGGGTAGGCAGAGATGGTCCAAATTGCGTAAAAATCTCTCAATCTTTCTCTCCTTTTCAAAGCTTGAATGCTTGTCAACGGCTGCACCTCTCTCTCCCTCTTTCTTTTGAAAAACTCGGCGAGGCTGTTAAAGTTGCGCTGTCTCTTTCTCGCTCTCTCTCTTAATAAAAAGTTGTCTCGTTGACTTTCTCTCTTTTTGAAACATTGGCAGTTCTTTCTCTTCACTTCAAAAGAAAAAAAGAAAAAAAGGTTCTCTCCTTGTTTTTCTGTGGCGTATGCTCATGTTGTATTAAGAAACATGAACCTATGATCTAACTTCTGAAGACATAATTTGATCCACAAGGCCTGCTAAATGGTCCATTTCTTTTCAATTTCTTAAGATTTTATTGACGTAATTTGACAAAAGCGTAGTAATTGATTGCTTAAAAAGGCATAGCTAGCTGTCATAACATAGATAAAATGGATGCTACATATATTATTGTCTAGGTCTGTATTCATTATAAAAATTCAAATCCTTCTAAAAATTCAACGTTAACAAAATAAATATATCTTATAAAAATTCAAATCCTTTTAAGTAATAAAAATTGAAGTTTGAAGTGAACAGGAGGGGTTAAAAATTAGTAAGAATTTTGAAACTATTTTTTTTATTAAATTGATCTGTAAATTTTAATCAAGTTCATTATGTTTCTTATCTTATCCATTTTGGACAAATTCAAAAATTAATTTACTTTAGCAGATCTCGGCTTGAGTGAAGATGTCTATGATCCAGGTTGGCTTTTAAATTATTGGAATTAATGAGCAGAAGATGTAAATTAATTAAGAATTCAACTTTGTGAAAGGATCTAGACATCATTTAATTGACTTTATCGTTCTATTTTACAATTTTTATCCTTCCGAGATGCTGTTTCGCATCTTTGAGGAAATAAAAATGGAGTGATATATAGTTGCATATTTTATCCGCATATTTACTTAAATTTTAGATGCTTTATACTTTTGTCAAAAATATTTATATTTCATACATAAATGTTTATATCTCTCGTTACTAGAATAAAAAACTTTGGAAGTTATTTTTTTACTCATTCAATAAAGTTTTTAATTTGAACTTTTATGATTATATATAAAGAAAAATTGATCAATATTTTGTATACTGGATATAAACACTTTTAGAGTTCGGATATAAATACGAATCTCCGGATATTAAAAGCTAATTATTTGTAATTGTTTCAAATAACAAATTCAAATACAGATGAATAATATCCAATCCATTTAGAGAATCTCCATCCCAGCAATTAAAATGAATTTCTAAATAACTGTTAACTACTTTTTAGAATATTAAGCCTTTAAAATTTCTAAACCTTAACATTTTTGAAATTAATTTTAGAGTTTATATTAAGCCACGTCAGATTATAAATTATGTATTCTAAATAATTTATGTAATCTATAAAAACATGTATGGTCCCCCCATGTAGTCTATAAAATCTATAAAATTATTTGTTGTAAATAATTTATGTAAATTGGTTCGAAACCCGGATGGGGGAAATTCTTTGTTGTAATTACAAGGGTATTAAATAGTTGGGTGGCTTGACCTCCAATTTTACTTAAAAAAAAATATTAATTATGTAAATCGTTTGGCTAACATGATGGTTAGAAACAGTTTCTCCATAAGAAATTTTGTCCAATAATTTTTCAATAAGAAACTGAAGTACATCTCTGAAATTAAATCTATAAAATTTCAGAGATAGAGATTCTCTTACCTTCGTGAAAGAAATAAGTTATACTTAACTCGGACACTCCAAAATGAATTCACATTTAATATGGATCCGAACTTACTCTCGTGTAATAATTTAGCACTGAAGTCCGCTCACATTTTGTCTTAGTGGGCTTTGGGCCCATGTTCCCCCGAATCTAATTGCTGGGATGGCTTTTGACCCAAAACACAGATTCTTCAACCCTCTCGCTGTTTCTCTCAATGAATTATCCAATTATGCACAATGGAAATGTTCTGCATTCTTATCAGTCCTTGATCTTTTAACAATACTGTCTCATTAAATGGTTAAATAAAGGAAACAAGATGGCATTACAATTTTCTTTTCTAATTCAGTGTAAATTGTGAGAACTGGAAAAATTAAGTTCAAGACACTGTGAACTGGTACAGACCTAAATCTTAACCACTTATGAACTAATCACTGGTGACTGGTTTCTTAAAAGGAAGACATGCATTCAGATATGATAAAACAGAGAAGAGATATGAAGAGAGAAATCATGAAATGCCTAAAAGAAAAGAAGAAAATGACTAACCAGAAAAGCATGCAAAGATTACCAAAAGATCCTTATAAGTGATAGAATATGAACATTGTTACTTGTGCAATCAGATCAATAAGAAATTAACAGCATTATCAAAATGGAAAACATTTTATTTAACAATAAAGCCCCTTAAACCATGTTTTATTACCAAAACATTACCACAGTACTAAGTTAAACATGAAAGATTATATGAGATAGGATTTAAGAAATATGGAAGAAAAGGAGAATGACATCAACAGTTGACAATATGCATGCAAATCCTTGTAAGTATTCATTTTCATTCAACTCATCTGTTGAATAAAACTCTTATTAAACCCTTCTTTCAGAGCTTCAAACGTTGTCAAGATTCGTGTTAGATTGTTTCAATCGTTACACGTCATATTGTCCTATCGGGTTTGTTCTTATTAGATTCTCATCTGATGGAGAAGTTTTTAATGAAATTCCTCTCATGCTAAAATACTTTTAATGATTCCTGTTAACTTTCTTTATTGGATTTGTTTATTGGTATTGGATTGATGTTTAAAGTATCATTTTAGAGATAGGATTTGCAAAGGGAAGAATGGTACCAGTACAGTAATCATGTGTCATCAGATTATTATACTGAACTGGTACCAGTCCTTTGGTACCGGTATCACATCCCTAGGCACGAGGCCAGGGGAATCCAATCGTTAGAGGAGGCTGTTCCTCTGATATTTTACCCTGCCTGCACATCTCAAGGCTTATTGTGTTCCAACTTATTTCCAACTTTATTCCAGTGTTGAACATCATGTCAGGCATTAAAACATGTCACATTTGCGTGTTCAAACTAATTTATATGTTTTCTTAAAGACAATTAACCAATTATAACATTCTAAGCCGTACCGGCATGTCATTTCATATCCCTGTAGAGTCAATTTAGATTTATGTGCCTCTTTTCTGATGTTTGACTTAGTCAAAGCCGAAGATATTATCAGTACCAGTGTTGTAAATAACAGTATGCGCTCGTCGGACGGACAGAGTACCATCATACGATTAATCGGGAATAATCTAGAATAATTGGTAATAATTGGGAATAATTGGCCGATTAGTCAGGAAAATCCGTGAAGGTTTGATTGCTGTCAATGACTAATCGGCCGATTAATCGGCCTAAACGACCGTTTTTCACAACACTGATCAGTACCTTTCTTATCTCTGGCAGCCCTGTATCAGTCGAACAACATCACTGTATTACCCTCATTCTCTTCTTCTTGGGCGACAAGATCTGTAAGTTTGAAGAAAGTTCTGGCATGTGGGACCTATCGGGCAGAGAGAAAATAAGAGAGATGAAGCTGATTCGGAGAAGAGTGAAACTCATTGGCGAACGGGGTCCATGAGTCATAGAGGTAGGGAGGTGGAGGTCCACGAGTCAGGTTAAATGAGAGAGAGCGAGAGATAGAGCGCCGGTTCCATTCACTTGGGTGCGCTAGGACTACGCGAACCAAATCTTTGGTTTGTGTGAATCTTTTAGAATTAGTGGATCCGGACCATTCTTTTTAACTTTGCACGAATCTCAAAATCCAGTAATACTCCCCTACGCTAGCTCAAATCTTAAAGCAGTTGAGAGTAAATCTCATACCGTAAAGTAAATGGAGAGGATACTTGATCCTGCATGCACGGCGAAGAGATGAAATTTTTGTTGAATTGCTCAGCGGGTGTTTTTGTTGTGTGAATCCGGTACTAATGAGCTGCGATATTTTTTCCCTTTTTCTTCATTTCAAACGGCGAAGAGATGAAATATTCGAAATAAACAACAAACGTGAGGGACTGCGTCCTGGGCCATGGGTCCCACAATTAAGCTTCTTTATACCTCCCTTCTTCCCTTTTTCTTCATTTCAAACGAATTGGAGATCTCCAATTCCCCCTCCTTAATTTCCTTTTTTCTCACTCACCATTCAATTCTTATTATATTTTTTTTTTAGTTTTCTTATTGCCTTTCTTTTTTTTCTATTTTTTCTTTGAGGAAAATAAAAATAATGTTTATTTTTGGTTTATAATAATCAACAAATAAAACTAATTCTTTCTCGTAGTTCATAATGGCTACTTCCATTTACCTTTATTTTTTTAACTGCGTACATGGGTCCCACAGTTTACAGATTTAATATTATTGGTTTAAATTTACCTTTTTTAATGATATTTATAAAATTAGCCAAAAAATAATGAGTTTATCTTTTTATTTCAAAATGGGACATTTTAAGTAACTATATTAATTTGGGAAGAAAGCCAAGGTATTGAAGAAAGGTGAACAGTCATGGGTGTTTATCAGGTCCGGTTTAATCGATTTTTAATATAATCAAGAGAGTTCAGATTAAATGGTTCGGTTTTTTCAGTTAAATGGATTGGTTCGTTTCATTTTTAAAATCGGCTTAATTGTTCAGTTCAGTTTAGAAATTTTATAAACCAATTAGATTGAACCGGTCGAAAATTTTAAACTCGTGCCCTGAGCGAACAAAACATATAAAAAATTAAAAAAATATAACATAATGTATATTGCTTGGTCGGTTTAAAACTAGTCAAACTGAACCAAACAAAATTTTTAAATCCATCTTAAAAAATTCAAAAAATAAATAAAAGTATTTATTTTTAATATTTTATGATTAATCTCCTTATTTCGATTCAACCGAACAAACTGATTTAGTTCGGTTTGGTTTTAATTCGATTGATAAGTTTACTTCAGTCAGTTTGATAATTTTTGAAAACTGAATAAATTTTTAACTGAACCGAAGTAATGAATATCCCTTAACATATATTGCGACTTGCTAATTGTCACCCTTTTACCCAGGACAGAGAAAGAAAGCAAGAAACAAAGAAAGAAAAGAAACGTTTGGCTTTTGACATTGAAATGTAAATTCCTGCATATTTTGCTCTGACATTTGGTTTGTACTTTTTTTCTTTTGGAGAATTACAAATTCCAAATTTCGGAAATAGAATTAATGTTTTCTTAAATCCTCTAATCGGGACTCAAACTCAAACTGAGACTAGAATTGATTTTATTTTAACACAATCTGGAAATATATAAAAGAAAAATGCACCTCTATTAACACAAAATTGAGACTTGAGACTTGAATCGGTGGGCTTAAAGTAATGGAATTATAATTTCGTGTGATTCATCTAATTCTTCTGATTCGTCTAATTCTTCTGATTCATCTAATTCGTCTAATTCTTCTGATTCATCTAATTCTTCTGATTCGTCTAATTCTTCTGTAAATATTTCTTTTTTCTTAATTTTATTTTGAATATTCTTCATCTCATTGAGCTCTGAAAAGATTAGCTCACCAACAAGCTGTTTCCTAAACAAGTCAATGTCATCCTGCCAAGTTAAATACATCATATATAAGTACGTCGTACAATTAGTTTATTTTCTACGAAAATTGCAAGATAAACCATTATAAAGAATAATAGCACACCTGTGTGAATTCAGTAGCAAGCTTTGATCCATCCCATAATTCCATGTACTTGAGTGCAAATAGACCACACGAACATCTAAAACACCAATTGGGTTACTAAATGGAATGAAATAATTTCTACAAAAATCAAATGAATAATGATGTAATATATCATACCCGTCTTTTTGTTGTGGTAAATTTGAAATAACAGATATAGGCCAATTAAGTACGTTGATCTCTGGTCGCCATGCTTGTAGAGTACCTTGGGAATCAAGTGCAGCATCAATACACACTTGAATTCCTAATCTCTGAATGGCAAAATGCAAATATGATAAACATTACATGCATGGTATAATAGCATATGCCAGCAATACTTATTTGAGAAAAGATATACCAGCTTTTGAATTGTTTCTTTATAAGTATCGCCCCCTGAGTTCAAGGAATTCAATATCTGAAATTCCTTCTTTGAAGCATTTAAAACCCCAACAAACCAATGGTTTTGTTCGTGGATTGGCAAGAACACCTACAAATTATGATTGTTAGTTCTTCCAACTAGTAAGAATTATAAGTTGTACTGTACAGGTCATATAGTAATGAAAATTACCAGTTCATTTTGAAGGAAACTGTTGCCCTTCTCAATGATGTTACACAAATTGCGTTCACGAAGTTTATCTCTTTCATCCAATGACTGCAATTTCTGACTATCGAAGGTGGTAAGTTTCTGGATTTTAGCTGATGTACTTGTTTTACTGTTCATGATACTAATATAGCAGTTGATAACCTGCGAAATGCATCCAATCGTAGTCAATGTCAAATCTGATGATTGAAACTTGAGAGAGTGAACAATCTAATATTGCAAATATTGTGCTTAGGAGGGCCTATTGCAACCAATTGGTATGAATGCCAATTAGGCATTTAACTATACAACTATCCATGATTGAATTTAAGCTTAAATATTAAGGACACAATTTGCTTCAACTAGACCAGAATTATGCAAATGGTAAATATGAAAGCATAACATAACTCAAGAAAAATATAAAACAGGAAGCAGGGTGGATACACATTGTACATAACCCAAACGTACATCATCAGGAATCCATTTGTCAGGTCCATCCTCGTCAATTGATTTGATGAGACAGTGCATCTTCTCAACAGTCAATCTGGCACCACCTATGGCCACTATTTCTTCTGACATCCTTCCACTCAAGCCATACTTGAGAAAACTAATGGACCAGAAGTCACAGGCTCGTAATGGGCATTTGTATGATGGTGGAATGTGCTTCTCTACCAAGTCAATTGCAGTCTCCTTCTGCGCACATTTCCCTTGTTTTAAATCATCAGAATAAAAAGAACAGTAATCAACTAAACTGGATAAATTTATATTGCATTAATAAATACTTTGTGTTGTTATAAAATCAACTAATCGGGATCAAGCATGGAAACTATAGACCATTTTTTTTCAAAGGTCCATTATTGTTATGTAGTCACAGGCGTGACTTAAGAAAATGGAAAATGCGAAAATAGTTATCCAAAAGAACAATCTTTTAGAAAATGAAAAGTAGAAAGTAATGCTCTGCACATTCAAAGTAAATGAATGATTGTAAATCTTGCTAAATGCTAGAATATTGTGCTGGTAATTTTATCAATAAAGTTCACCAAAAATTAACAGTATACAAGATGTATGCTGCTTACCTTTACTGCTTGCAGTTGACAGCCAATTATTAGAGCACACCAAAGCTTCCAATAGGTTTGGACCGAATTGTTTCTCAAGTTTTCCGAACCTAGGAATTTTACAGGGAAAAGGAAATGAAGTAGAAAAAGCTAACTCGAAGGGTAGTGAAGAAACAGGGATAGCAAGAATATGACGTGCTATCCTTGAAAGAATGGGATAATTATCTTGGTTTTCCTTCCACCATCTTAAAACATCACCATCACTGACCTCTATATGGTCTTCTTGTAAGTATCCCTCAAGTTCTGACATCCCCTCATGATGTTCAATTTCAAACATAATGTGTTCTGACATCCCCTCTATATGGTCCGCAATACATTTATTAATTTCCTCTCTGTCAGAGATGTGTTCTGTATAGCAACGTTCCAAGTAGGTAGACTTGAATCGGGGATCCAATAGAGAGGCAACTAGCAATATATTATTGCAATCTTTCAAATAACTATCGGAAACTAACATCAACCAATCTAAAAGTTCTCCTTTATTATAATCATTATTTGTTTTGAGAACAGCATGTGATAGCACATCATTGATTTCAAAAACAATTTTCAAAACCAAGTTCGATGTGGGATATTGAGAGGAAGAGAGAATGGTAACTGCTTCATAAATTGGTTTCAGAAGTTTGACAGCACTTTCCACTTCATACCAATTTTCACATAAAGGGAAGCTCTCATCATAACCTTTATATGCTTCAAAAACAACTTTGTATGCAAGTGCATCAGATAACATGTTCAATGTTGTGTCCCACCTTCTCTCATCATCAAGTTGAAGATATAATTTTGGGGAATTAATTTTAAGTTTAATAGCAAGTTGATTAATAGTATCCATCCCGTTAGGAGCTTCAACCAAGAATTTGATCATCTTCCTGATAGATCCATATAATTTTTGCAGTTCAGGCCATAAAAACCAGAATAGTTCATGGAACAACCCCTGAACAATGCAATGCAATTTGATTGCCCCAACACCCCAAGTCAACCCATCTAAAATTTCCTTGGGAGACTCATCATGAATTATTTTAGTTGTAAATGCAAGTACCTTTTTAGGAAGATCCCATTTGTCTATGCATCTCTGTACTATTTCTGTTATCCTATCCCAAGGGTTCATGCTTTTCATAGCAATTATTCTTCTGACCAAATTAAAGGAATTATCAATAAAGTGTGCCGTAACACATATATACCCCGTGATGGCTCCTTCTTCTTTGTGGACACTAAAGCAATATCTTTCTAGTGTGGAATTTGCAAACCTGTTCTCATATGCATGGAGATCTTTAAACCTTCGTCTCTCTATTTGGTAGAAACCTAGGCACTTTGTCTTAAAAGAAGCCAGATTACCCGGAGTGTACATAGGCTGAAGGTTTTTTGCCCATTCAATGAACCAAGTACTCTTCACAAAATGGAATGGAAGTTGACTTGACATTACCAGCTTAGCAAGCAACTCTTGGCATTTTATCTGATCATATACACAACTGTTATTATTATTTGAGTGTTTAGGGAAAACTTGCTCAAGATGCCTCTTCTCTGTGATGTTTTCTCTGGCAACCACATACTTACCTGCTTCACATCACAAATAATATAAAAAAATATATATTAGTGTTAAATTATGTTTATTTCAAGTCATCTAAAAAGAACTTTGTTTATTCTATGTTATCTTCCAGGGAAAAGCATAAGAATGATAATGAAATGTATTCATTGTTTTTTATTATATTTTATATAAAACCTCGAAACATTGATGCATTTGAAATTTTGAATCATTTATAGTTTTCGTCTCTTATTATCCCGAAATTTTTATTTATAGCATAAAAAAAATAAACCAAATTACCCCGGTATGGTCAGAATTCAAAACTTACCCAGGCCGCAGGGGCATTGTGCGGCCCCAAAGACTGGGGTCCTCCAATGCCAATGTGGCCCTAGTCAGGGGTTCGCATAATGCCCTTGGGGCCCCAACTTTTTTTTTTTGTCTAAAGAATAATTCTCATGTCTCAACTTTTGTGAGATTGAGGTCAAAGTTTGAGAACCCAATGTCTTTTTACATAGGTGGTATTCCGCACAGTTATTACAATCCAATATCTTTATTCTTGGAATTCGCATCCTCTGAGATATCTCAAAGTTTGAGAAATCAAAACCGTTAAAATACGTTGTGCACGAATCTCAAGGCACATATAATACTGGCCTCTGCGCTATCTCCAAATAGGCATCGTACATGTTGGTCTCGCAAAAGTTGAGACATCTCAGAATTTTTATTTAGACAAAAAAAAAGAAAAAAGTTGGGGCTGCGAGGGCATTGTGTGGACCCCTGACTGGGTAGTTTTCAAATTTCCCTAGAACCGGAGTGATTTGGTTTATTTTGTTTTTGCTATAAATAAAAATTTTGGCTTATTATGTGTGCGGACTATTAATTCTAATTAGAAACTCTTTGTGCTGGTAAAGTAAAAGTGCAATAGAAAACGCAATAGAAAACAATAATTTTCGGACAACAGAACTGTAAAGGCACATTATTCTGTATATGAAGCTGTAGTAAATGATTTTTTTTTTAACATCGGAATATGGAAATTAACTTTGACCGAACTACTTGAAGTTTGAACAATTCAACAACAAAACTTGGGATTTCTGTAATGGGTACACAAGCTCGAAATTTTAAGTTTTGTGAAAAACAGAGTGCTATTTATCAACTATCTAAAAGGAACTATCTAAAAGAAAATTGGATTACGGAGGGATATCTCATTTTATCAACTATTTATGAAGGAAAGGAGAAAATGCATGAGCCAAAATTAAATGCAGTAAACTTTATAGGCTATATAGCAGGTGTCAAATAAACAAGTGCTCAATACTATAAAGAAATTATTAATTGAACTACAATTTGGGTCTGAAAATTTTGTAGATAAATAATCACAAGTAAATTGAGTAAACATCCTCAAAACTTCAATGAATCAAATATGGGCTAGACCCCTATTTTCTTCAAAAAAAGTTGAGTAAACATCATATCAACATCTATATAAATAAAAGGTGTATATATGGATGCCATACCAGCATTACGACCAGATCTCAACCAATTGTTGCAGCAAACCAAGACCATGGACATCCCTGTATCAACTGTAGAATAAAATATCTCACGAATAATTTCTTGCACAGGTTCTGTGCCTGAAGTAAGTGAGGAAGAAATTGGAATAGCAAGAATATCACGTGCCATCCTAGCAAGAATCGGGTATTCTGATTCACTATCCTTCCACCAACCCAACACATCAAAATTCGCATCTCCCTCTTCCACCAAACTTCTTTCAAAATACTTATTCAGCTCTGGTATTTGAGATAAACGGTCAAATCTGTATATCACTGTGTTTTCACTTTGATATTCATTGTACAAATCACAGAAGAATTTACAATAAACTTCTTCATTGCGTTTAATTTTTTCAATGCAGCGTTTCAATAATTTGAATTTAAATCGAGGATCTAACAAGGAAGCAATCAGCACTATTTTATCACAACTAGCCAAATAATTATCTAAGAACGAATCTATAGCATCTTTCTTATGACCAGATAAGACAGCAGAGTCCGCTGATAGGAGGACATCACTGATTTCCAAAACATATTTTAGAAGTAAATTTGATGTGGGAAATTCAAGGGAAGAGAGCTTCACAACCAAATCATTTATTGGATTTAAAAGGTGAACAACTTGCTCCACGTCGCTCCATCCTACATTCCTGTTATCAAATGCACAAAGAACATTTTTGTAGGTACAAGCATCATTTAAAATATTGAGATCAAAACCAAGTTGTCCTTCGGTATTAAGAAGAAATTCAAATTTAGGAGCAAGATTATGTTCCCCTGCAATTAGATTGAAATAACACATTTTTTCTGGAAATTCATTCAGGTCCTTCATTATTCTTTCAATACCATAATAATCTGATCTAATTTCATTGTAGATTTTATCAGCTATTGAACGAAAACACTTCAGAATGCACTTCACGACCAATGTTTGACTGGATGTGTTTGCACTTTTAACGTAATATTCGTTTGTAGTACATGCAAAAGCTTTTTTACCAAGTCCCCAATCATTTAGGATTCTCTCAGCATCAAATCCTACCTGTGCATCATTATAATAAAAAGGATCATCCAACTCCACAAACCCAATTATTCTTTTGACCAATCTATAATCATTATCAATAAAATGTGCTGCAACACATAAAAGTCGATAGTAGATGCCTTGGTCTTTTGGATTATAGAACCGTGCCATACTAAGGCTGACTTTGGAAGTTAGCTTGGTGATTTTCTCTTTCAACTGGGCATTCTCTTTGTTATAAAAGGTGAGGCAGCCTTCCTCAACATCCCTCCGAGTTACATGGCTATACGATGGCTGAAGGAATCTTGCAAACTCTTCGAGAAAAGGATTCTCCACATGTTCCAACATGCTTTTGTTATCGATTACCATTCTCACAAAAAGCTCTCGGTTTTTTTTTGGGATCGTATTCGAATTGGTTCTCTATGTTTCCAGAAGGTTCTGTGTTTATTTGTTCGACATATCTCAAATAGTTCACTCCCAAATTATTCTCTTGGGATCCACAAGGTTCTGTGTTTGTTTGCTGGAGATATCCCAATTGGTTCTCTCTGTTTCCAGAAGAGTAAGATAGTAGAGTAGTTCTTGCATTCTTGTTTGGGGGCTCAGTACAATCAACACTTTTGAGATGTCGCCAAAGATGAGATGTTCCGTCCTTGCCATCACCAGCCAGGTGTTTTCCACAATTGTTACATTTTGCCTTTTTACTACCATCAAGCTGTTGTTCCTCAGTAAAACTATTCCAGACTAGAGACCTTTTCTTTGACGGTCTTTCTTGAACCTTTTCCTTTCCTTTCTTCAACATACTATCAGAAATCTTATTTTGCACGATGTTTCAAATGATAATGGAATTGCAACCTGTTTCATGTGATGTGAATCAAAATACTAGCTACTTAGAGTGACTGAATCATATTTGATTTAATAATTAATATGGCGAAATACACTTTTATTATCATCTAGACAGTAATTTTATGTAGAGAACATTGGAAAGCACCATATATATCTAATATCTTGGTCACTAGATCTAAGTTTCTTAACTACAATTCATACGGAATGAAATTATCAGTATAAGCTAGCAAAAAGGAAAACAAAAAAAAATTACTGGACGTACAGCTTTGGATTTGAACTGAATGTTATCTCCTACTCGGATTATGCAACAGAGTTGATTGGAGAGAGAAGAACTTATTGGCTGTTCTGTAACTATTAAAAAGAAAAAGAGAGAAGCATCTTAGTTGTTTTTCCCAAGTGAAACTTGAACAAACACTGCTCTCATGCTGGAATACATGGAGCCGCTCCTGGCTTCTCTGATCCTGTAAGGAATTATTATGTATTTTTTTTTTTTGAGGAAATGTAAGGAAAATTTCACATACACAGTTATTTATTATTATTATGATACAAAGCAATAATCAGTACTATACAAGTAAGATAATAGGTTGAAAGAAACCTGGTGAGAATTCAGATCCAGTGGAAGGCTCAAAAGTCAACACCTGATTTTGACAAAAGCAGAAGATTAAAAAACCTAAAAATTAAGGACACCGATAAAATTATAGTGAGTTGACCTCACAAGTCACAACTGTAATCAAAGGAGAGGCAATCGACATACTGTTAATGTTATCAGATCCTCGGATCTATGCTGATGCAAAAGGGCATGGATCTAGATGACAACAACAGAGTTGATTGGATCGTCTTGGCTATTCTGTAACCATTAAAAAGAAAAAGAGAGAAGCATCTCAGTTGTTGTTACTTAATTTTGACAAAAAAAAAAAAAAAAAGCAACCACAAAATTAAGACACCGGGAAATATATAGTGAGTTGACCTCACAACTGTAATCAAAGGAGAGGCGATCGACAAAGGAGGAGTAGAGACGGTCAACGCGAGTCTCCGCCGTCGTCGATGTATATATAGAAAGGTAGGGATGCAGAGATGATCCAGATTGTGTTAATAATCTCTCTCTCTTTCTCTCTCTTCTGACCTTTTGAGAAGGGAGGGAGGCAGACATGGTCCAAATTGTGTTTTCTAATCTCAATCTCTCTCTTAAGCTTGCGCAACAAGCCCTCTCTCTCTTTTTAAAAGGGAACATTTCATGTATACCCCTGAAAATCCCTAAAATTACATATTTCCCCTCTAAAATTCTTAATATCATATTTTCTATTAAAACTCATTTTATCCTTTATTAAAAAAAATATGTACTTTGTATAAATAAAATGTTTTGTGCTTTAATTAGTCAGTTTCCAAGGATAAATAATTCATTTGTCAACTACACATACACAATGGCATGTAGGCATATGTTTTCATGTGCATCACAATTTACAAGAAAATAATCATTTATTCTCATAATCAGTCAATTAGAACACCTAGCATTTCTCTTAAACTTGCTCGATTTTTTTATTTTTATTTTTTAATTTAAGAAAAATTGAGTATTTTATAAATCTAAAATGAGTTTGAATAAAAATAATATTAAATTAGATAAATATGTGAGTTTTAGATATTTAAAAGGGTAAATATGCTATTATGAATTTTAGAGAGAAAAAATATATAATTTCGATGTTTCAGAGGGTTATACATTAAATTCCTTTCTAAAAAACTTGGGTAGTGGGCCTAGTAGCTACTAACGGAGTCTCTCCCTTTTTTAAAATAAAAAAAAATTTGGCAAGGAACCCCTCTCTCTATATATATCTGCTTTTCGGTGGCGAATGCTCAGCTTGTATTAAGAAACTGGTCGGTAAAAATTGATGTAATTTGATTCATAGATGGCCCGCTATTTGGCCCATTTATTTACAATTACCAAAAGGCCCATATCATTCTAAGACGTCGGGGACACTGCCGATTACGATCTCAAAATAAAAATATAAATAAAACATAAAAGCGGTTCTAAATAGTTAAAAAGAAAATATTTTTTTGTCAATATTTTTTGTCGATATTTTCGCAAATACTTCAGTTGGTGATACCAATACATTTAAAAATGACATATTTTTGTTAGTGTACCATTGCGAATAGTCACTTTTTACCCTTGCAGATACTTATTTATTTGGCACCTGCTATAGCCTATAACAATTCTAAATAGTTATTATTGCGTCATAGTGAAAAAGTTAAAAAGGAATGCTATCGCGAATAGAGTAGCTATAACAAAAGCTATCCTACATAGCATTTTTTTTCTTCAAAAATTATATTATATAATTCTACGAATTATCAACATTATCTAAAGTCTCATAGACGAATAATTAACACCAAATTGATTATGAATCAGTGCAAAATTCAAATTCCTATTCCAAATATCACTAGTAATATCATAAACTATTGTTTTTATTCAAAATAACCTAAGCATCATGACATAAACTAATTAATTTTTTCCTATTCAAAATAACTTATGCATCATGTCATAAACTATCTATATTTTTCTATTTATAAGCAAAAATAATCTGGGCCTTAAAAAGAATGGTCTTTAAAAAAAATTTCAATTTGGGCATTGAAACAAAAGCCAATGTTTTTTTATAGCATAGTGCGCGTTATTTGCGCTACACACTACGCGTTATAGTGGACCGTTATTACCACTATAGTTGTCGTAGCTGAAATAGCGCACTTTTATCCCATAGCTTAGTGTTTAAAGTTTGAAAACACTATACCGCTGCTATAACATCGCTATACCGCTCTATTTAGAACAATGGAAGATTCCAACCCTCCAGATTTTTCGGTAAACAAAAAATAGTAGACCATCAGCATTATTCCTATTGAAATATTAGAAATATTGTTATATTTTTTCGAAAACAAATGGAGTATTATAGAATTGAATTTACTAGAAAAAACTGCCACGAATAACCCAGATAAACATTTTTCTAGCAATATTTTTTACGGCTGTAAAAAATTTACTTTTAATTTTTCTCAGTTCAGAAATCACTTCTAGATAAATAAAAAAGTTGTTCTGGTTCTAATAAATTAAAATTCTAAGTTACTCCATCTATTTCACTAGAAGCTATTTTATATTTTTAATATTTTAATATTTTCATAAAAAATCACTTCTTGAGAAATAGATGGAGTATCTTAGAATTTGAATTTACTTATAGGACAATAATCTTTTTTTTTTTACCCAGAAGTGATTTTTGAACTGGATCAATAACTGAGATCGAAAATATTTTGATATATTTTAATTTTTTTACAGCCACGAGAAACCCTGCCTGAAAAATATTGATTGGGTTATTTGTCGCAGTCTTTCTTGTAAATTCAATTCTATAGTACTCCATTATTTTCGAAATATAAAAATATTTCTAATATTTTAATAGAAAAAATAAAAAAAATCATACATTTTTTATTTAATTAAAATTAAAAATCAGAAATCATATTTCTGCTGAATAATCCGACGAAAATAGAAAATCCATTTCTGTTGGAATATCCAGCGAATCTGTGCTGAATTTCCGCTGAATATGAGTCCTAATGACTCTCAACTATTTCAGTTGACTCGGTCAGCACTTGTGATCCACTAATAGATAAGCATAATCTGACCACCTATATCCAGGGTCGGATTCAGGATTTTTGTCGGGGGGGCAAAAAAATATTAAATCGGGTTTAAATAGCTAATCGGGTTCAAATCCATTAACTAATTGAATACTCGATAAAAAAACAATGCTTTAACTTATACTTTCGAATCCTTTGACTTGTAATTTCTGATGCTCTAACTTATAATTCTAATTATCAATCAAAATTCAACAAATTTATTTCAATTTTAACCTAAATTTAACCAGAATTACAAATCAAACATTCAGAGGGGGAGCAAAAAAAAATTTCATAGAGAGCAAAATTGGCCGGAATCGATAAATCTCCACTAAAACTCAAAATCCAAAGGGGCAGCTGTCCCCCCCCCCCTCCGGAACCATCTAGATCCGCCCCTACCTATATCTATTCAGTACTTCATTATCTTCAGACCCCTTAAGGCTATAAATATATGCACCTACTTCTGGCTACTACACGAAAACATCAATCAATTTTTAAATAAAGGTATCAGAAAAATAATAACATAATCATAGATGGTACAGTCCAAGGATGAATATGGTTGGTAGAGGGTAAATGCAATGAAGTAGCTAGGGACAGAGAAGGATTTAAGAGTAGCAAGTGGAAAAGATTTAGGAGGGATAAGGAGGGCGTAGATGTAGCTTTAGGTGTGGTTCACCAGGGTTCAAGGGAGTGGACCAGTTTAATGTGCTTTGAGATTCGTGCAGAAAGCATTTGAATGGTTCAGATTATGCACAGATCCACTCAAAGTTTGAGATATATCAGAGGATGCGAATTCATGTAGAAAGTCTCGGCAACAATGATCTGGATTTTTTTTATAAAATGTAATTAAAATAATTAATTTTTAAAAACAACTTGATTACTGATTTTTTTTACAAAAAACCGTAAAAACCGAATTGTCATTTCAGTTTGAAGGTTTTTTTTTTTTGCTAAACCGAATTGGCAATTCGGTTTATACTTTTTTCACAATATTTCCACCATCACGCCACAAAAAATCCGAAAAGTAAGCAAACCGAATTGCCTCAAGTTAGAGCTCTTAGATAGTATAAGAAGAAAAAATGATGTTGTATTATTCTCTCGTGAATATGATAGAAAACTAATGTTGTCTTAAGTTTCAAATCTATTATTCTTCCTTTTAAAAAGACCAGAAGTAGGGTGGAATAATATTTTGATGGAGTTGGAAATTATAGTTTTATATAAATAATATTAACAACAGCCTGGGCCCACCCATGATTAATTGTGATTCGTCTGCATTCACAAAACATCTAAATGCATGTATGTTTCGTGCATTTTCATTCATTAAGTATATCCATTTTAATCAATGTTTTAAATAGTGTTTATAGCGGTATAGCGGGAAGGTTACAAAAAAAAGCTATAGCGAATAACGTAGCTATAGCGGAAGCTATGCTACATAGCGTTTATTTTTACAAAAATTATATTATAAATTTGTACTAAATATCAACATTATCTAAAATCTCATAGAACAATAATAATACCAAATTAATTAAGAAATTATAATATTCATATTGAACCAGTATAAAATCCAAATTGCGGTTCAAAATATTCATAGTAATATCATAAACTATCGATCTTTTTCTATTTAAAATATCTTAAGCATCATGATTCATGACAAAATCAATTTTTTTTCTATTTAAATTTCAAAAGCATCATAATTTCTATTAAATTTTTTTCTAATTTTAGCGACAAGGGTTTCCTTATCAGTTTGGGCAAATTAAATGATCTGTAGCAACAAAGTTTTAATTGATTCGGTTTGGGCTTTCATTTAACTTTTTTGGGTCTTTATTTAAGCCCATATAAATTGCTTAAAAAAGTCCATTATTGCATAGCGCGCTCTTTGCGCTATAGTGGACCGCTATTACCGCTATAGCGGCTGTAGCTCAATTGGTGCATTTTGATGCCATAGCTTAGCATTTTGATGCCATAGCTTATTTGATTTTTCTCATGATGTTCCAAATTATGTGATTCATCGAAAAAGTATTGTTATCTTTTTGGGTTTTTAAAATTTATTTATTATTTTCTAAAAATAAAAAATATTGAGCTTATTTGGTGAAGGCAAAAGGCTAAAGGTCTATGAAGGAAAAATGGAGAAGCAACGAAGTTTCCTTGCAATGATTCGGAATGTGACATCTTGTCATTTACCAAAAAATAGAAAATCACATAATGAAATTAAAAGGAATGAGCAGCAAAAGCAAGTAAAACATTTATGCGTCCATGTTTTTACATCATAATCTGCTACATGCTGCCTTTGATTTTTCTTCCTTTTTTCGAAAATTGCCATCTGATTCAATTACTATTTACTATTTCTTGATCATCGGAGAAATATCTCAACTACTTGATAGCACCATTATTTCTTGGAGGTTTCTCAGAAAATATATAGAAGCCATTCTCTTGAGATTCCAAAGCCGAAAACCAATCATTATTATATCTACGCGAAGCTGCTTGGTTTGCTCTCGCTTCCTGCAACTCAATTGTTTTCCCATGTAACTTGGTAACTTTGTCGGTTTATATTTACTTAACAAATTATTGTGGACGTGTTTAAAATGAAAAAGGTATAGAATTATCTAGTATTTTAAAACGAAGATATTAGTATAATTTATTTGACAAAAAGAAGAAACCAAAAATAAAAGTTTCAGCCTTAATTCATAACTTTGCAATTTTTCTGGCCCACATGGCATTCAGGACATTGAAAAAAAGCTGGACACTGTGCCACACCGACACACACACATGCATTCATTAATTTATTTTAAAACGAAGATATGAATATAATTAATTTATTGACAAAAAAAAAAGTTGCAGCCTTTATTCATAACCTTCCAAAATTTTGGGCCACACCGACACACATGCATTCAGGACACTGTGCAAAAAAGCTGGACGCGCTTGTATTAATTGTGAGCATCTGTGGAACCCGTGACGCGTTGTCTGCTAGAAATTATCATCAACTTAAGTTGGCATCCTCTGTATTAACTCACATGTTGAATTTAGAATATCGACCTTCCATTAGAATTCCAATCAATCCGACTCATGTCTGTAATATATAAACTTTTTAATATTCGTGCTAATATCGATCGAATGGTTGGATTCGTTGTGCAGAAACCTCAGAATTTAAGTTACTGCATCCAATATAAATTTCATAAACTTTAGGGTTTTCGGACCATGTGGAGTGTCATGTCAGATCATGTCAGTAGTTGGTGCAGCTCTGTTTTAATACCCAATAGATTTCTTGTAGCAACTCATTTCACATATACTGCGTAATCCAATGTACAAAAAATTGTCGATCAATAAACAACAAATATGATTTTTTTATATTATCATGGTCGAGAACTATGGATTATTAATGGCTCATGGATTGTCACAGGCTGTTGTTAATTACATTTATAAATAAAACTATAATATACAACTTCAAATGCGCTGCTATAGTCCAACCCAGCTACTTTCTTTTTTTTATGAAATGAATAAAATATTTTGAAGTTTGGACATCATTAGTTTTCTCTCATAGTCAATTAATTAGACTGTCGAAGACTTCCAATCTTTTATTTGAGCTTAAAGCTTCTTCTGTTAAAAGGTTGAATCTACACAGCTTGCACCACAGAGGGACTAAGAGTGTGAAGCAGAGGATTTGTACTCGTCTCTTCTCGACTTAGAGTCGACCACTTGCCTCTATCCATCTCCTTAGATAAATGGACAAATTGACCAACAACATCCTACACAGGAATATAAAATTTATTCTACCCCTACTTCTTTCTCGTTTTTAACAGGATATAGAATAAAAATTTCTTCCGCTCTTTAATTAAGACTATCACAAGGAATATAACCCACAAAATTGCTTTCTTAGACTAAATCTTTCAAAATTTAATAAAATATTTGATGTTTGAGACAACATTAGTTTTCTATCAGAGTAATGAGACTATCTAGCTAAGAGTTCCAATCTTTTAATTATAATATCTTAAAAATTGCCAAAACCAAATTATATAAGTGCCAATGTTGATCTAAAAATTCTCCAACTTCAAAATATTTGAAACAATTTCAAACTCATTATAAAGTTTTTAGTGCTTATGTTTCTTAAATATTTTAAAACAAAAAAATTGAAGTTAATTTCAATGCATTCATTTTGCATCACTTTCTTATTGTTCGACTTGATACTAAATGTCAAGAAAATTTTATCGCTAGACTTGAAGTGGATCGGTTATAACAGTTTCAATTCATTGGTTGAAACATATTTGATAGATTTTGTAGGCTGGTGGTATATAGGGCGTACTGCCACGAATAACATAGTAGCCGGAATAAGTATTATATGTATAGAAAGGTTAAAAATATTAAGCGTTTGTATTGAGATTTCACATTTTTTTAAGAAAATTTGAAACCTTTCTGACCTGGCTGGTAATGGACATAATATTGAATCGGGTTTAAATAGCTAATCGGGTTTAAATCCATTAACTAATTAGATACTCGATAAAAAAACAATGCTTTAACTTATAATTTCGAATGCTTTGACTTGTAATTTCTGAGGCTCTAACTTATAATTCTAATTATCAATCAAAATTCAACAAATTTATATCAATTTTAATTCTAAATTTAACCCGAATTACAAATTAAATATTCAGAGGGGACGTAAAAAAAAATTTCAGGAAGAGCAAAATTGGCCGGAACCGATGAATCTCCACTAAAACTCAAAATCCAAGGGGGCAGCCGCCCCTGCCTATATCTGTTCAGTACTTCATTACCTTCAGATCCCTTGAGGCTATAAATATATGCACTTACTTCTGGCTACAACACGGAAACTTCAATCAATTTTTAAATAAAGGTATCAGAAAAATAATAACATAATCATGGATGGTACAGTCGAAGATTGAATATGGTTGGTAGAGAGTAAATGCAATGAAGTAGCTAGGGACAGAGAAGGATTTATGAGTAGCAAGTGGAAAAGATTTAGGAGGGATAAGGCGCGAGAGCGTAGATGTAGCTTTAGGTGTGGTTCACCAGGGTTCAAGGGAGGGGACCAGTTTAATGTGCTTTGAGATTCGTGCAGAAAGGATTTGAATGGTTCAGATTATGCACAGATCCACTCAAAGTTTGAGATATCTCAGAGGATGCGAATTCATGTAGAAAGTGTCGGCAACAACGATCTGGGGTCATCGCCGTTGCCATTTTTTTATGGTTATCGATTTGGTATAAAAAAAATAGATTTCCAAAACCTTGGGCTATTAATTACCGTTAATTATAGTTTAATTATAGTTATCGATCAGGGACCGGACGAGACAGTTAATTACTGTTAATTATAGTTTAAAGTTGATCGGATCAGCTTGGGTAAATACTGGGTACAAGAGATTGGGTACCAAAACCTTTTCTCTTTAGATTTTATAATTACCCTATAGGGTAACGGGTACGAAATAGTCATTACCCATACCCTTACCCATTTTGTTAACGAAGAAAAGTTCTTATCCATACTTATATCCAATAAGCTAACGAAAAAAAAAACTTATCCATAACCGCCTTATCGAATACGATACGGATTGGATAAACGGCTAAAAAGATACCATTGACACCCCTAACCATAAGTTTATGTTAAGATTGACTAAAAGCTGATTTCCATTTAATTGGGATCAATCAAACACAAATTTCGTATTTAAATTATATTTTAATATATCTCGTTGGATATTGTAAGGAGATATATATTGTTAGTTATTTTCATGCATGGTTGTTCGAAATAAGTGACAACTTCATATTATTTGTACATGTGAAACGAAATATGTTAAAACCGAGTGTATCAAGATCTGGATGACAAAATTTTAATTAATTAATTTTATTTTATTTTGGGAAGCTATGACATTAGCACCGCCCAAAGAAAATGAAAAATCTACCAATTTTAATTAATTAAAACTGCGGCCAAGCTCTGTATAGCTATATATAACCACTCATGCTGCTTTGTCTATCAATAATCTCTGCCAAAAAAGTAAAATTCACTCTCAACCCCTCTCCCCACCCTCTCCAATTGAAAAAACAAAAAGAAAACGAAAGACACTTCCCACAATCAGAAATACATGGCAGAAGTTGTTACCTCATCTGTGAGCTCTGCTTTGGCAAACCTTGCTGCTCTCTTGGTCAAGAAATATGGAGAACTGCAGGCTGTGCGTGGGCAGATCGAACTGATGGAGAAGGATCTTCTCTTAATCCAAGCTTTGCTAAGAGATGCCGATTCCAAACGTGACAAAAATGAATTGGTAACACTGTGGCTGAACGAGGTCAGAGAAATTGCCGACACAATAGCTACTGTGATTCGTACCTTCCGGGAAAAGATTGAAGAAAATTGTGCAGCAAGTTCCAACAGCTTCTTCGGAAAACTTAAGAAGAAAATTACGACGGATGTTAAAAGAAACTATAAAGCGTACAAGCTCGACCTGCCTGATAAGCTCGAAGGTATTGTTTAAATCAAGATTATTCAAGTTACTACTAAACCAACTTATCCAAAACCGGTAAAAGAATCTATATATATGTATAAACCTAGAAACTTCTACCGACTTATATTGTCGATTAAGAGGATTGAGCTGGAAATTTCTTATATACGTTATTGTAATATTTTGTATCTTGTATCATGTAAAATATTCAAGAGAACTCAATAACCGAGTTATAAACCTAGTATAAATTACTAGGTTAGAGGTCCATATATTTGAGATGTGTGAATGAGGAAGGTGTGAGAGAGAGAATATACATCAAGCTATTGTACTTCATAATTTGGTACTCTGTTAAATAAATTTTTTTTTAAAGTATAACTCTTTTCTTCTACTAAACCACAATCCCATTAAATTTCCAATAGGTATCACAAAGAATCTCAATAGGATTTTGGAGCGCGGACTCCAGTTGGGAATTCAGGATAAGCTTGGCGCTCTAGATGATGTTGATGATTCAGAACCTTCTGATATGGTTGATGATCCAGAAGTTGTTGGCTTTGAGGATGACAAGGAAAAGATTATCGTGCAGCTGCTTGATAGAAAGATTTCGAGGCGCACGGTGCTCTCGATTGTGGGTACTGGCGGTCTTGGCAAGACCACCTTGGCCAAAAAAGTATACAAAAGGTGCATGTCCTCTCTTTTAAACCGTTCTTTTTATATAAAGAGGGTAAATTTTTGTGGAACAATTAATCTATAACAAGAAAATTGCTAAATTCCAAACCAAATAGTTGCGGAGAACTCAACTGTCGAAAATCAATCCTTTGTTAAGATTTTTCCTTTCTCAAGAAGTGATGAATTCAATGCATCGATCTAACCTGGTAATAATGAAAAGGAGATTTTGTATTGAATTCTTTATTACTATTAGTTATCAATTACTTTGCATGTAACCTACCTAGGGCAACCTGACACATTTTTTTTAATGGTGAACAAATCCAGAATTTTTGTTGAACAAAAAATTATATATATTTTCATGACATGAATGGCACAATGAGTAAAGGGATTGTTTAGTGATTCAAGTGGATAGAGAAAATTATGTTGTGAATGCATGTATATATATTACTGAAAATTTACTCAACAACCCAATAGATATAATTCAGATAATTTAGTCCAAAATAATCACCACCTCATCACCGTAATATTACGTTTAATCAAAATTAGCGTCTGTTTTGAATAGAATTTACAAAATGGTACCAATGGCTCCAAATGTTCTTAGCTTCATGAAAATTTCTGCCCGTAGACGTGGTTCAAAGGGTCATCTCTTAACAATAAATAAATTTGTTACTAAATGTGGTCCAGATCATCTTAAGAATACATATTTTCAATCATGTAATATTAACATGGACACAAAAAAAGTCTCCAATAAATTTTCTCTTTGTACTGCGTTTGTTATTGTGAATTCATTCTTTTAACCACAGTGCGGAATTGGGAAAGATCATGTATATATGGTTACAAATTATGTTACAATACCTTTTACAAAGATCATGTAATACAGATAATATTAATTTATTTCTTAACGATATATAAATTTGTTACAAAATTTGGTCCAATTATATCTTCTTAACGATGTACAAGTTTGTTATATATTTGTAACACATTCATTTCTCTAATAGCAGTGTGAAACTGGAGGGGCAATTCAATTGTCGCGCATGGCTATCCATCTCTCAAAAGTACAATTTAAACGATCTCTTGAGAGAAATTCTTTACTCTGTTGATCCTCGAATGAAAAACAAAAATCCACCCATAACAGATAGGGATTTACCATTGAAGCTAAAGAGCTCCTTGAGTTCTAAAAGATACTTAATTATCCTAGATGATGTGTGGGACATTGATCTTTGGGAGCAATTGGAAGTAGCATTACCCGATCCAGACAATGCGAGCCGTGTGCTAATTACCACCCGATTGGATAATGTTGCTAAAGTAGCAGATTGCAATACAGATATGTATAAACTCCGTTACTTAAATGATGATGAGGGTCTAGCTCTCCTCTTCAGAAAGGCTTTCCAACAACAAATACAACCTGCGAATTACCGTCCTGATCTCTTGGAGGTGGCCAAAAAATTAACGAAAAAATGTGGTGGGCTACCCTTGGCATTGGTTGTGCTAGGTGGTATCCTCAGAACGAAAGATCGCACCTACAGTGATTGGAGTGAAGTGGAGGAGACCATGGATTGGAGTAGTGAAGATGGGGAGAAGTGCATGAAGATCCTAGCCAGGAGTTACGAAGAGTTGCCAGACCATCTCAAATCATGTTTTCTTTATTTTGCTGCATATCCAGAAGATTATATCATTTTGGGAAGGCAACTTACTGGAATGTGGATGGCTGAAGAATTCATATCGAAAGATGGAGGTGGAACAATGGAGAACAAAGCTAAGAAATGTCTTGCAGAGCTAGTGCAAAGGTACATCGATATCCCACCTTTTTTTATGGTATAAAAGAAGTTTTTGGCCCAGCCCAGCCCAGCCCAGTCTTGATCTGAATTCAGATCCTCCCCGAATTCATATTACGGTACCGGGGAGGTATAAAAGAAGTCTTGATGTGTTATTGGCTCAGCCCAGTGAGTCTGCATCGTCTGCATTAACTAAAAAGAGCATCTTTTGAGTTAATGCATTCGGGCTGTCTGATTTTAAACAGAGTCAAGTCGGTCTCCACCTATAACACAGAGGTTCTTTATTATTCATGCAGATCTAGGTCGTACATATTTTAAAGCTCATCGCACAGTTGAGATGCATTAACTCAAAAGATTCTTTTTTGAGTTAATGCAGAGGATACAAATTCCAGCCGAGTCCCATCACATTCAGACCAAATTTATAAAGAATTCATATCATCTGCATTAACTCAAAAGAGAATCTTTTGAGTTAATGAATCTCGACCATCCGATCTGTTTTAAGATTCATGCAAACTAGATCTGCACTAAAAAAGTAATTTCCAATGATAATACCAAATAGATTTTATTTTATATATGAATATTTGCATGAAATTTAGTATGTTCTAATTAATGCATAAAGGTCAAGCATTGTACCTCAGAGAAACAGTCTGTTTCAAATTTTAGACAATTTCTGTAACATTTCGATCGGAGCGAAACTATAAAACATTTTCCGTATCCATACATGACTTCTTAACATACCATTTTCATAGATCAGTTTACAGTGCAGATGTTATTTTACGGCAAGCTTTCCAAGAAAAATATATTATTTTAAATAGACTAAATTAATTCAAACAAATATGTTATTAGTTGGCATCTCTTAATAGATAGATAGATAGATAGATATTATTAACATTTAGCTAGATATATAGAAACAGTTGTGTGGAGAAGATAGAACTTGTTGAGCAGGAAAGAATTCGATACTAAATCATTTTCATTTTTTTTCTCTTGCAAGTACTTTTTCGATACTAAATTTTTGTACATATTCTTTGAATCGTAAAATTAACATATATAAAAGTTAGGGAATAAAAAATAAGTGAAAATCGTACGATAAAAAAAAAAGTCATTACCTTTAGAAATTTATCTTTACAATACAGTCTGGAACAAAGTTTCTAGTGGACACTTATTGCTATTTTAATAATAGAACTGAAAACATTAAAATTAGAAAATATATTTAAATAAGTATAGTGGCTAAATTAATATTATTCTCAATGGTCATATTTAAGTCTTCATTTGCATTCACCACTTTATTGACTTGAGTGGCTAAATTTCATCATAAAATAGCTAAATGATTTTTTAATATCTAAATAATTACATAGCAGAGAAAACTTTAGTTCAAAATTTTTGAGTTATCTACTAATTCTAACAACATAAAAATATTGTAGAGAAAAATTAACTTCATTTGGTCAGTCAATATAATTAAAAAGAACAATTAATTTTTTTATTTGAAATAAAGCTAATATTGTAATTTTTGTATTATTTGAAATAAAAGCTAGTATTTCTTTATCCTACGAAACATATTCAAAAATATTATTTTTGCTTGGATTGTGCAATATTGTCACTGTCAAACATAGAAATTCAAATACGTGTCTACAAAACTTCATTAAAATAAAATTTCCGTACATATTTTATTAGAGATAAATTTGAAGCAAAGGAGAAACGTGTTTGGATAATAAAACTGATTAGAAATTTTAAATTTATCTTTATTGAGTTGGAACTTGGAAACTTGTAATAACCTCTGTCAAAGAGAGGAAATAAGCACGAAGTTCCAAGCAGCAATTTTCTGTGCTAAGCCGTAAAGGCCAACCAGCAGGGTTTTAATTATGGAACGAGATCACCTGCCCCCCGGGGGGCAGGAAATTCCGCCCCTAGAGTCACTGCCGGGTGGGGCCGAGATCATTTTTAACATTTAATTTCTGCCCCTAGAGTCACCTCGGACCCACCGGCTGTGACTGTAAAGGCAGAATTTCCTGCCCCCTGGGGGGCAGGAGATTCGGTCTCTTTAATTATCTTTTACTTCAAATTTAATTTGTTGCAATGAGACTGTATACAATTAACGAGGAGTCAATTGAAGATGGTCAAAACATTCACATAATTTACACGACTAATCAAAG
>JAJGRW010000919.1:68852-128267 GCA_025461045.1 Carex parvula
TAGGACTAGAACAATTTTTTTATTTTATCTAGAAGTGATTTTTGAACAGAGAAAAATTAAAAGTAATTTTTTTTACGGCCGTAAAAAATATTGTCTGAAAAATGTTGATCTGTGTTATTCGTGGCAGTTCTTCTAGTAAATTCAATTCGATAATACTCCATTCATTTTCCAAAAAATATAAATATTTTTAATATTTCAATAGGAAAAATGGTGATTGTCTACTACTTTTTGTTTACCGAAAAAATCTAGAGGGTTGGAATCTTCCATTGTTCTAAATAGCGTGCTATAGCGATGTTATAGCGGTGCTATAGTGTTTTCGGACCTTAAACGCTAAGCTATGGGATAAAAGTGCGCTATTTCTGCTACGACAACTATAGCTGTAATAGCGGTCCGCTATAACGCGTAGTGTGTAGCGAAAAAGGGCACGCTATGCTATATAGTCTTTTATTTCAATGCCCAGATTGAAAATTTCTTGTAAGGACAATTGTTTTTAAGGCCCAGATTATTTTTGCTTATAAATCGAAAAATATAGATAGTTTATGACATGATGCGTAAGTTATTTTGAATAGGAAAAAATTAATTAGTTTATGTCATGATGCTTAGGTTATTTTGAATAAAAAAATAGTTTATCATATTACTAGGGATATTTTGAATTGGAATTTGAATTTGCACTGATTCATATGAATATTATAATTTCTTAATCAATTTGGTGTTACTTATTGCTCTATAAGACTTTAGATAATGTTGATAATTAGTAGAATTATATAATATAATTCGCAATAGCTTTCATTTTTAACTTTTTCACTATGATGCAATAATAACTATTTAGAACTGTTATAGGCTATAGCAGGTGTCAAATAAATATTAGCAAGAGTAAAAAGTGATTATTCGCAAGGGTACACTAACAGAAATGTGTTATTTTTAAACGTATCAGTATTACCACTAGTACAAAAAACCCCTTCACTGACCCTCAACCACCGACTGTTTTAATATGCAACAGTCGGTGCAGATACTGCTTCGTAAAATCGTAAATAAGAAGTTCTCAACACCAGTTGTTCAATTACAAACAACCGTCACTAGTACAAAAAACCCCTTCACCGACCCTCAATCACCGACTGTTTAATATGTAACAGTCGGTGTAGAGACTGCTGGTAAAATCGTAAATAAGAAGAACCTCAACACTGATTGTTCCATTACAAAAACCGTCAGTGAACCAACACCACTGTTTTTTAAAAAAACAGTCGGTGTTGCTCATACCCTACACCGACTGTTTTTTTTTTAAAACAGTCGGTGTTGAGCAGTCACCAACACTGACTGTTTTTTTAAAAAACAGTCAGTGTTGCTCATACCCTACAGCAACTATTTTTTAGAAAAAACAGTCGGTGTTGAGCAGTCACCAACACTGACTGTTTTTATTTTAAAAACCGTCGGTGTTGAAATGCATTGCCGAGTGTTTTCATTTCTCCGAAAATTTCCATTCACGGTTTATCTCTTTCGATCGCCTGCCAAACCCTTTCCAAAATTTCATATCCCTTCTCCGCTCACTTCTAAATTTCATAGCCCTTTTCCGCTCACTTCTAAATTTCATTACCCTTCTAAATTCATTTCCTTCTCCGCTCAGCCAAACCCTTCTCTGCTCACTGCGCCGCTGCCCGACTCGTCTCCGCCAAACCCTTCTCCACTCACTACGCTGCTGCCCGACTCTTCGTCTCCGCCAAACCCTTCTCCGCTCAGCCTCGCCCCACTTTTCCGACCTGCCTCGCCCCATTTTTCCGACTCCTCGTCTCAGCCAAACCCTTCTCCATCCGCTTATCCGCCTCCGCCTTTTCCGGCTCTTCCCTTGCTGCTGACCGAGCCTCCGCCTCGCCCTGCTCAGCCTTTTATTAGGTTTATCTTTGGCTTATTTATTGTCGATTTTGAGGTCTCATGTAGTGATGAAGTCTGCCGAATTAACTTTATATCTCTGGTCAGTGCCAATTTGCTTTTCGAAATCTGCCGAATTAACTTTATATCTCTGGTCAATTGGTTTTGTTTCAGAAATGCCATGGAAGTTGCAATAAGATAAAAGCAAATATACCTCGACAGTTACTAACAGAGGCGAATCATTGAAGGTGTGGTGATTCTTATGCCTAAATATTCTAGTTTGAAATTTTTTTAAGTCACCACCATTTCTTTGGGGGGACCAAAAGGCTTCGGCAGGAATGCTACGGTTTGAGTTTTCTTCTATTTTTCCTATTTATTTGGATTTTTCTTATTTAAATATTTTTTTTTTAAAAGACTGGTAGGACAAAGCGAACTATTCTTTCGCCTTTTAAATATTTAAAGTTACTAAACGGTGCGAAATTAGAGACTAGAATGAGGAAGTCATATTAACAGTGAATAAGAAGAGTAGAAGTTATATTAGATATTGGAAATAGCTATATTAGAGTTACAATCTATATTAAAGTTACAGTCATACTCTTAATCCCTCCAATTTTTTTTCCGTGGATGAATTCTAACTTTTCATAATTTAACTATCTTTGCATATTCATACCCTCAACTTGTCATATTATTTTTTGCTTAAGTTTAGTTTTAGGTCAATTACCTCTTATCACTACTTTACTTTTGTCTGGTACAAGTTGGCACTGACCCTGATTGCAATATTTGCTCTTGACTATCTTGCATACATGGAACTTGAAATCAGTGCTGCTGAGGAAAGATCTTTAAAGAAGGATGTTCCAAAGAGTGAGGAGGAATTTGAGAAATTGGTACGGAGCTCGCCTAATAGCAGCTATGTTTGGATCAATTACATGGCATTCATGTTGGATGTGGCAGATGTTGGGAAAGCACGCTCAATTGCTGAAAGGTAACTTATATTACAATTAAACTGTCTCAAAAGCGTTGCATCTGAAATTATAAGTTTGAATACATTTCACATGTAGTGTGTTCTACAATTCTTCTGTACTAATTTTGATCTTCCTTTTCTTTTCATGGTGAAAGGCCTTGAGAACAATAAATATCAGAAGAGGAAGAAAAACTGAATGTTTGGGTCGCATACTTCAATTTAGAAACTAAATATGGAAATCCTCCTGAGGTAAAATTAGGGGATTTTGTGTCATTGTTATATATTTTCCTCCCTTGGCTGGTGCAAATAATGACTTGGTTCTTTTGGCAATTACAGGAATTATTATAATTTGAATTTTTGAACCTTTCAAAAGGTAACAAAAATAAGGTTACCTATTCTCTCTCAACTGGCATATTAATGTTTGCTAGCTCGTATATAGTTAACAATGGGTTTTCAATTTTCAATTTAGTGCTAATTTGATAATTCTAACAGTTGTAGTGTTGTTGTATTGTAGCAGCAGAAGGTACTTTTGGGTCTTGGTGGCAACAAGTCTGGAGAGGAGAAAAGAATAGAAGCGCTAGCCTCTTCCAAGGTTTCTTAATCTTGTCACTATTCAGACTAATATAACTGTAAGGGTTTAATTACACTTTTGTAATAGGAAGTTCTATGCGCTAGCCTCTTCCAAGGTATTACAGTCTGTCAATTTCTTACCATTAGTGATTGCCTCAGGTGCTGTTTTTATTGCCATTGACGATCTCTATTTTTCTTTGAATATTTTCTGTGTTGCTTCCACCAAATTTTGGCGCTTAATTTTTGTGTTGCTTGTCTTGTCAATTTCACACTAATGGTAAGAAACCCTTTCTTGCTTCCACCAAATTTTGGGTCTGGTGGTAGTATTTATGTTTTTTAGATGTTGAAATGGAAAATGTTCAAGAGAGCAATGCAGACATCACAAACAAAGCAGGATTAGTCATGGAAACAAGATTTGCTAATGAGGCAACTAATCTGGAAAGAGAAGATTGTAGCACAAGTGATGTAACCAATCAAGAATCAGGGTATAGCTTTAGGAGGTTGAGGAGGAGCAGAAACCATGCCTCTGGTGTAATACGGAGGCGCAAGAGGTGGAGAGGTAGAGTAGAGAATCTTATACTGGTACAAGTGGGGATGCAACTGCTGACAAGGTTTCCTTGAACTTCAAAACAATCAATTTTGGTAGCTATATTTACCAGTGTGCTGTGATTGCTTATTTCATTTGTTTTCAATTTTTTTATAAAATATATAGGCTATGTAAATGGTGTTATATATGTAAATTTTGTTATAGTGTGTTTTTTTGTGAATGAAATATGAGTTATGTTGTTTATTATTGTGTTATATATGTAAATTCTGAACTTCTTAGCTGAGTAATTAAAATGTAAGATGACCCAAATTTTGGCTTGCCAGTTGTCACGTCTACAGGTGCAAAAAAAAAAAAAAAAAAAAAATTCGGTGTTGGACACCTACACCGACGGTTTTTTTTCAAAAAAACAGTCGGTGTTGGGCGCCTACACCGACTGTTTTTTCCAAAAAACAGTCGGTGTTGGGTGCCTACACTGACTGTTATTCACCCATCAGTAAAGATTTATCTATACCGTCGCCGCCATCACCGACGCCTCAATAACAGTCAGTATAAGGGTTTTTTAACAGTCGGTGAAGGGGTTTTTTGTACTAGCGCGTCATTGAACAAACACCGACTGTTTTTTCCTAAAACAGTCGGTGTTGCTCATAACCTACACCGACTGTTTTTTTTTAAAAACAGTCAGTGTTGAGAATGCACCAACACCGACGGTTTATTTAAAAAACAGTCGGTGTTGCTTCACCCTACACCGACTGTTTTTGTTAAAAAACAATCGGTGTTGAGCACTAACTAATACCGACTGTTTTATAGTAGAAACCGTCGGTGTTGCTCCCTTTTTTTACCGACTGTTTGTTTATTACGGAGCAGACAGTCAGTGTTTTCATTCTCTAAAATTTTTATTGCGCGCGTTTATCTATTCCGATCAGCTGCCAAGTCCCTTCTAAATTTCATTTCCCTCTCCGCAATTTCAATAAATCTTCGACATCGATAAACCCTCTTACCCTCTCTCTCTGCTCAGAAAATTTCAAACTCAGCCTTCTCTCCGCCTCCACTTTTCATCTTTGAGACAAACCCTAAGAACCGCCCCGCTCAGACTTCTCTCCGCCCCGCTCAAAACTCTCTCCTTCCCTCCCTTTTTCCTTTATAATTCTCCGCTCAGACTTCCCTCTCTCCGCTCAAAACTTCTCTCCGCCCCGCGCCGCGCCTTCGCCGGAGTTCGCACTTCCTCTTTGTCGCCAGGACATCGGCTTAGGGTTTTGGGTTGATGATCTCCTGAGTCAGTTCCTTTTCCTTTTCCCCCCTATTTGTTTGCAATAAGTGTTCGTTTTTGGATTGAAATTCAATTTTAAAATTACCATTTTCAAGCAAGGTTGGACATCTTACATCCAATTTTCTATGTACGAATCTGGTTTAAGATGAATTTAGGGTATCTAAGATGATTTTTCTATTGTGAAACTTGAATAAAGGTTGAAATAAATCATCAATATAAAAAAGGGGAGGACGCACTCTCTGACATTTCTCATTTCAAATTTAGCATTTGCTTCTCTCTTGCTTTCATTTCTTCTGTTATTGAGTTCATGCCTTTTAAATTAATTTTGCTAATTCATTAATTTCTTATCTACTTCTTTACTTATTTTTCTAATCAAAATCAGGTACCAAACCGAGTTGCATTGTGATCCTTCAAAGCTGCAAGAAAGTTAACACCTGTCTGGTACGTAAATTACTGTTTTAGAATGGAAGGCTTTTAGGTATCCAAATTGGGTACTGCAAATTGTGATTCTAACTCCGTTTATGTACCCGAATCTGGATCAGCAGCTTGGTTTCAGTACATAATTTGAGAAAGTTAACGCCTTCCATTCTACATATGGGAAACGAGCGGCAGTACCCAAATCTGGTACGACATGACAGTAGAGTTTGGTTCCAACAATAGCAATGTTATGAAGATAACCATCACTGATATAATTTTCCTTCAACTATTTCATTTATTGCTTAAATCTAAATAAGAGTTCTACATGAATTTCAGTGGAAACCATTTTAATGTAAATTGCCTTAGAAATCTGAAAACAATAAATTTCATTTCAAACTTTATTGGTTCTTAGATTATGGTACTATCATGGATACCTAACGGATCAAGTCATACTTTCAATCCACTAACATTTAAACAAAAAAGGTTATGAAAACTAAAAGAAAATGCTTTAGCTGTGTGTTTTTTTTTTTTTAATAAAAACAAGTTGGTGGGGTAGATTGCAAATTAGATCCATATGTAGATTTATATACTTTAAAAGAAAATGCTTTAGCTGTGTGTTACTTTTATTTGAGTAATTTATATACTTTTAATGACATATGTAGATTGATTCTTACCATGTATGATTGTAGTAAACACTGGGCACTTTTCGTTTTTGTCATGCGTGATAATATGGTCTATGTTATTGATTCTCTAGCGCCAATTAGAACCAAGTTACGATATAACGTTGCCATTTAAAGAGGGAGCAATACTATTTGTTGGTAATTACTAATTTCATTTACTTACAATCAACGTACTATTTATTGGTAATTACTAATTAATTCGACATTTAATAAATTTCAGCATTTTTAAATCTTATGTGGAGGCCGGAGGAGTGCACAAGGAGGGATCAACGGAATGTGCGTGGAAATACATCAAGGTGTGAACTTGTACACTTGAGTTTTAATTAGATACTTCATTTTTTCAAATTATTTTACAACACTAATATTTGAATAGTTCTCTTCATATAGTCAAATATTAACTAGTTAGCATTAGTATATAGGCAAAATGGGTTATGTACCCATCAAAAGTCAAGAATTTGGATATTTGCCCATCAAATCTTCAAATTGGGGTATTTGCCCATCAAATTTATAAAATCTTGGAAATTTACCCATATTGATTTTAAAACTGATAATTTAAAACAAAAATCTGTATTAAAAAAATTTATTCCAATTTTACCCTCTTCATTGACCATCTGAGTACCAGCCTTCTCCTGAACCTATAGTTCCTTGGAATTATGGTACCAGCCTTTTGGAATGTAGGTATGCCATCTTCAAACACTTCCATTTTGTGAGACCTACCTCCTGCATATGTAACTCCATTTCTCAAGTAGTACCAGCTTTCTGTTCCTGGCAAGTACACTGAGACCGACTTTTCTCCCTGCTCAGCAAAATTAGTCATGTAAAGGACCTCTCCAACCAGAAATCTTACAAATGCACTACAAAATAGACTGCTATCTAGCATCACAGATACCACTGGTCTATTAATATTCTTAATGCCAAGCACCATTCAATAGAGTTTTCTGCATATTCATTACTTCCAATAAAATATAAACTAAGACACCATATTTGTCGCACCTAAGATATTTTGGATTATTTGCATATAAAACACCCAGCCATTAAACAAAGGTTCACTTCTAAAAAGAATAACCAATTGGGCACGATTTTTAACAGTAATTCTTATTGATTTTAATTATTGATTTTACTTAAATGGAACATTTCAGAGCCCTAGGCAACAAGGCAACAAGGTGTGTGGATTTTACGTCATGAAACACATGCAAGATCTAGTCACTACGCAATTTGACGTTTTTTTGAATGTATGTATTTTATAATTGAACTTGATTCATTTTTCATATAGCTTGAATAAAGTTAACTTCTCAATTTGTATTCATGCAGTGTGATTTACCGACAGAAAAATATACGCCGACGCAACTTCATGCAATAACACGACAATGGTCTGCATTTTTCTTGGATAATTTCTAAACTATTAATAAGAAATTAATGCAATGTTGTTATGTTCATATGCATATTTTGTTAATGTGTTATGTATATTTTGTTATAGTGTATTTTTTTGTGAATGAAATATGAGTTATGTTGTTTAAAGAAAATTGTGCTGTCTTTTTTTTTGTGTTGCTCAAATTATTTGCATGATTATTCTAATTAATGTTAATGAATGCCGAATAGAAATATATTGCTAGCAAAAATATGGAGGCTAGCCCCGATACAAACAGAACCATGCCAAAATTTAGTGCCAACACCGACTGTTTTTAGGATCGATACTGACTGTTTTTAGAACTAACTATTAACTATTTTTCAGAACTAAATCAACTGCTTTTTATAGAAAACAGTTGGTGCTGGGGGCCAACACCGACTGTTTTTAATAAAAAACAGTCGGTCTAGGGGGGCAACACCGACTGTTTTCTATAAAAAAACAGTCGGTGTAGGTGGCCAACACCGACTGTTTTTTATAGAAAACAGTCAGTGTAGGTGGGAAACACCGACTATTATTGTAACAGTCAGTGTTAGCTGTCTACACTGACTGTTATTTACCCGTCAGTAAAGATTTATCTATAACGGCGGCGCCATCACTGACGCCTCAATAACAGTCGGTATAGGGGTTTTTTAACAGTCGGTGAAAGAGTTTTTTGTAGTAGTGTACCAACTGAAGTATTTGCGAAAATATCGACAAAAAATATTTTTATCCTCACCAAGGTACAAAGTAGAACCGCTTTTATTTTTTGTTAATATTTTTATTTTGAGATCGTAATCGGCAGTGTCCCCGACGTCTTAGAATTATATGGGCCTTTTGGTAATTGTAAATAAATGGACCAAATAGCGGGCCATCTATGAATCAAATTACATCCATTTTTACCGACCGGTTTCTTAATACAAGCTGAGCATTCGCCACAGAAAAGCAGATATATATATAGAGAGAGGGGTTTCTTGCCAATTTTTTATTTTTTTTAAAAGGGAGAGATTCCGTTAGTAGCTACTAGGCCCATTACCCAAGTTTTTTAAACAGGAATTTAATGTATAACCCTCTGAAACATCGAAATTATATATTTTTATCTCTAAAATTCATAATAGCATATTTATCCTTTTAAATTTCTAAAACTCACATATTTATCTAATTTAATATTATTTTTATTAAAACTCATTTTAGATTTATAAAATACTCATTTTTCTCTAAGAAATAAAAATAAAAAAATATCGAGAAAGTTTAAGAGAAATGTTCAGTGTTCTAATTGACTGATAATGAGAATAAATGATTATTTTCTTGTAAATTGTGATGCACATGAAAACATATGCCTACATGCCATTGTGTATGTGTGGTAGACAAATGAATTATTTATCCTAGGAAACTGACTAATTAAAGCGCACAAAACATTTATTTATACAAAGTACATATTTTTTTTAATAGAGGATAAAATGGGTGTTAATATAAAAGATAACAAATTGGATAAATGTCTAGGTTTCTGAAATTCGGAAGGGTAAATATGATATTAAGAATTTTAGAGGGGAAATATGTAATTTTAGGGATTTTCAGGGGTATACATGAAATGTTCCCTTTTAAAAAGAGAGAGAGGGCTTGTTGCGCAAGCTTAAGAGAGAGAGATTGAGATTAGAAAACACAATTTGCACCATCTCTGCCTCCCTCCCTTCCTTTTCAAAAGGTCAAAAGAGAGAGAGAAAGAACCCTTAGCAGCCTCAGCCTCTGCCAAGCTTTCGAAAGAAAGAGAGAGAGAGATTATTAACACAATTTGGATCATCTCTACATCCCTCCCTTTTTGTATTTACATCGACGACGACGGCGGAGACTCGTGTTAACCGTCTCTTCTCCTCCTTTGTCGATCAACTCTCCTTTGATTACAGTTGTCTTAATTTTGTGGGTTCCTTTTCTTTTTTTCTGTTTTTGTCAAAATTAAGTAACAACAACTAAGATGCTTCTCTCTTTTTCTTTTTAATGGTTACAGAATAGCCAAGACGATCCAATCAACTCTGTTGTTGTCATCTAGATCCATGCCCTTTTGCATCAGCATAGATCCGAGGATCTGATAACATTAACAGTATGTCGATTGCCTCTCCTTTGATTACAGTTGTGAGGTCAACTCACTCTAATTTTATCGGTGTCTTAATTTTTAGGTTTTTTAATCTTCTGCTTTTGTCAAAATCAGGTGTTGACTTTTGAGCCTTCCACTGGATCTGATTTCTCACCAGGTTTCTTTCAACCTATTATCTTACTTGTATAGTACTAATTATTGCTTTGTATCATAATATTAATAAATAACTGAATATGTGAAATTTTCCTTACATTTCCTCAAAGAGAAAAACAAATTAATTCCTTACAGGATCAGAGAAGCCAGGAGCGGCTCCATGTATTCCAGCATGAGAGAAGTGTTTGTTCAAGTTTCACTTGGGAAAAACAATTAAGATGCTTCTCTCTTTTTCTTTTTAATAGTTACAGAACAGCCAATAAGTTCTCTCTCTCTCCAATCAACTCTGTTGCATAATCATAGATCCGAGGAGGAGATAACATTCAGTTCAAATCCAAAGCTGTACGTCCAGTAATTTTTATTTTGTTTTCCTTTTTGCTAGCTTATACTGATAATTTGATTCCGTATGAATTGTAGTTCAGAATCTTAGATCTAGTGACCAAGATATTAGATATATATGGTGCTTTCCAATGTTCTCTACATACAAATTACTGTCTAGATGATAATAAAAGTGTATTTTGCCATATTAATTATTAAATCAAATAAGATTCAGTCACTCTAAGTAGCTAGTATTTTGATTCACATCACATGAAACAGGTTGCAATTCCATTATCATTTGAAACATCGTGCAAAATAAGATTTCTGATAGTATGACGAAAGGAAGGGAAAAGGCCCAACTGAGACCGTCAAAGAAAAGGTCTAAAGTCTGGGATAGTTTTACTGAGGTGCCTGATGGTAGTAAAAAGGCCAAATGTAACAATTGCGGAGAACTACTAAGTTGCGATAGCAAGAAGCACGGAACATCACATCTTAAGCGACATCCTTGTTGCCAATTGGGATATCCCCAGCAAATAAACACAGAACCTTCCAGAAACAAAGAGAACCAATTGGGATATCTCCAACAAACAGACACGGAACCTTCTGGATCCCAAGAGAATAATTTTGGAGATATCCATTTGGGAGATGTCCAACAAATAAACACAGAACCGTCTGGAAACAGAGAGAACCAATATAAATACGATCCCCAAAAAAACCGAGAGCTTTTTGTGAGAATGGTAATTGATAACAAAAGCATGTTGGAACATGTGGAGAATCCCTTTCTGGAAGAGTTTGCAAGATTCCTTCAGCCATCGTATAGCCATGTAACTCGGAGGGATGTTGAGGAAGACTGCCTCACCTTTTATAAAAATGAGAAAGCCCAGTTGATAGAGAAAATCACCAAACAAACTTCTAAAGTCAGCCTTAGTATGGAATGGTGCTATAATCCAAAAGACCAGGGTAGTCTTTTATGTATTGCAGCACATTTTATCGATCATGATTTCAAATTGGTCAAAAGAATAATTGGGTTTGTGGAGTTGAGTGATCCTTTTTCTAATATTGAGAGAATCCTAAATGATTGGGGAGTTGGTAAAAAAGCTTTTGCATGTACTACATCAAAATATTACTTTAAAAGTGCAGACAAGTCCAGTCAAACATTGGACGTAGGGTGCATTCTGAAGTGTTTTGGTTCAATAGCTGGTATAATCTACGAAATAATTGAATCAGATTATTATTGGATTAAAATAATAATGGACGACCTGAATGAATCTCCAGAACAAATGTCCTATTTCAATCGAATAGCAGCGGAACATAATCTTGCTCCTAAATTTGAATTTCTTCTTAATACCAAAGGAGTACTTGGTTCTCTTCTCAATATTTTAAATGATGCTTGTACCTATAAAAATGTTCTTTGTCCATTTGATGACAGCAATGTAGGATGGAGCAAAGTGGAGGAAGTTGTTCCCTTTCTAAATAAAATAAATGATGTGGTTGTGAAGCTCTCTTCCCTTGAATTTCCCACATCAAATTTACTTCTAAAATGTGTTTTTGAAATCAGTGATGTCCTCCTATCAGAGGACTCTGCTGTCTTATCTGGTCATACGAAAGATGCTATAGATTCCTTGTTAGATAATTATTTGGCTAGTTGTGATAAAATAGTGCTGATTGCTTCCTTGTTAGATCCTCGATTTAAATTCAAATTATTGAAACGCTGCATTGAAAAAATTAAAGCCATTGAAGAAGATTTTTATGAATTCTTCTGTGGTTTGTATGATAAATATCAAAGTGAGAGCACAGTGATAAACAGATTTGACCGTTTATCTCAAATACCAGAGCTGAATAAGTATTTTGAAAGAAGTTTGGTGGAAGAGGGAGATGCGAATTTTGATGTGTTGGATTGGTGGAAGGATAGTGAATCAGAATACCCGATTCTTGCTAGGATGGCACGTGATATTCTTGCTATTCCAGTTTCTTCCTCGCTTACTTCAGGCACAGAACCTGTGCAAGAAATTATTGATGAGATATTTCATTCTACAGTTGATACAGGGATGTCCATGGTCTTGGTTTGCTGCAACAATTGGTTGAGATCTGGTCATAATGCTGGTATGGCATCCATATACACACCCTTTTTTATATAGATGTTGATATGATGTTTACTCAATTTACTTGTGATTATTTATCTACAAACTTTTCAGACCCAAATTGTAGTTTCAATTAATAATTTCTTTATAGTATTGAGTACTTGTTTATTTCACACCTGCTATATAGCCTATAAAGTTAACTGCATCTAATTTTGGCTCATGCATTTTTCCTTTCCTTCATAAATAGTTAATAAAATGAGATATCCCTCCATAATCCAATTTTCTTTTAGATAGTTCCTTCTAGATAGTTGATAAATAGCACTCTGTTTTGGAGATAGCGCAGAGGCCAGTATTATATGTGCCTCGAGATTTGTGCACAGCGTATTTTAACGGTTTTGATTTCTCAAACTTTGAGATATCTCAGAGGATGCGAATTCCAAGAATAAAGATATTGGATTGTAATAATTGTGCGGACCCCACCTATGAAAAAAGATATTGGGTTCTCAAACTTTGACCTAAATCTCGCAAAAGTTGAGACATCTGAGAATTTTTCTTTAGACAAAAAAAAAAAAAAAAAAAGTTGGGGCCACAGGGGGATTATGCGGACTTCTAATTGGGCCAGCATTGGCATTGTGCGGACCCCAGTCTTTGGGACCGCACAATGCCCCTGCGGCCTGGGTAAGTTTCGAATTCTGACCAAACCGGGGTAATTTGGTTTATATCTTTTATGCTATAAATAAAATTTTTGGGATAATAAGAGACGAAAACTATAAATGATTCAAAATTTCAAATGCATCAATGTTTCGAGGTTTTATATAAAATATGATAAAAAACAATGAATACATTTTATTATCATTCTTATGCTTTTCCCTGGAAGATAACATAGAATAAACAGTGTTCTTTTTAGATAACTTGAAATAAACAGAATTTAACACTAATATATATATTTTTACATTATTTGTGATGTGAAACAGGTAAGTATGTGGTTGCCAAGGAAAACATCACAGAGAAGAGGCATCGTGAGCAAGTTTTCCCTAAACACTCAAATAATAATAACAGTGGTGTATATGATCAGATAAAATGCCAAGAGTTGCTTGCTAAGCTGGTAATGTCAAGTGAACTTCCATTCCATTTTGTGAAGAGTACTTGGTTCATTGAATGGGCAAAAAACCTTCAGCCTATGTACACTCCGGGTAATCTGGCTTCTTTTAAGACAAAGTGCCTAGGTTTCTATCAAATAGAGAGACGAAGGTTTAAAGATCTCCATGCATATGAGAACAGGTTTGCAAATTCCACACTAGAAAGATATTGCTTTAGTGTCCACAGAGAAGGAGAATTCTACACTGAGTATCTATGTGTTACGGCACACTTTATTGATAATTCCTTTAATTTGGTCAGAAGAATAATTGCTACGAAAAGCATGAACACTTCGGATAGGATAACAGAAAAAGTACAGAGATGCTTAGACAAATGGGATCTTCCTAAAAAGGTACTTGCATTTACAACTGAAATAATTCGTAATGAGTCACCCAAGGAAATTTTAGATGGGTTGACTTGGGGTGTTGGGGCAATCAAATTGCATTGCATTGTTGAGGGGTTGTTCAATAAACTATTGAGGTTTTTATGGCATGAACTGGATAAAGTATTTGGATCTATCAGGAAGATGATCAAATTCTTGGTTGAAGCTCCTAACGGGATGGATACTATAAATCAACTCGCTATTAAACTTAAAATTAGTTCCCGAAAATTATATCTTCAACTTGATGATGAGAGAAGGTGGGACACAACATTGAACATGTTATCTGATGCACTTGCATACAAAGATGTTTTTGAAGCATATAAACATGAGAGCTTCCCTTTATGTGAAAATTGGTATGAAGTGGAAACTGCTGTCGAACTTCTGAAACCAATTTATGAAGCAGTTACCATTCTCTCTTCCTCTCAATATCCCACATCGAACTTGGTTTTGAAAATTGTTTTTGAAATCCATGATGTGCTATCACATGTTGTTTTCAAAACAAATAATCAATACAATAAAGGAAAATTCTTAGATTGCTTGATGATAACTACATGTAGTTATTTCAAAGATTGCAATAATGTATTGCTAGTTGCCTCTCTATTGGATCCCCGATTCAAGTCTACCTACTTGGAACGTTGCTATACAGAACACATCTCTGACAGAGAGGAAATTAAAAAATGTATTGGGGACCTGTGCATTATGTTTGAAATTGAACATGATAAGGGATTGTTAGAACTTGATAGATACTTACAAGAAGACCATATAGAGGTCAGAGATGGTGATTTTGATGTTTTAAGATGGTGGAAGGATAACCAATATAAGTATCCCATTCTTTCAAGGATAGCACGTCATATTTTTGCTATCCCTGTTTCTTCAGTACCCCTCGAGTTAGCTTTTTCTACTACATTTTCTTTTGCTAGGTTCAGAAAACTTGAGAATCAATTGGGTCCAAACCTATTGGAAGCTTCGGTGTGCTCCAATAATTGGCTGTCAACTGCAAGCAATAATGGTAAGCAGCATACAACTTGTATACTGTTAATTTTTGGTGAACTTTATTGATAAAATTACCAGCACAATTTCTTTCAACAGAAGGAAAAAATTCTAGCATTTAGCAAGATTTACAATCATTCATTTACTTTGAATGTGCAGAGCATTACTTTCTACTTTTCATTTTCTAAAAGATGGTTCTTTTGGATAACTATTTTCGCATTTTCCATTTTCTTAAGTCTGAGCCAGTGACTACATAACAATAATGGACCTTTGGAAAAAAATGGTCTATAGTTGGGTTCATATAATGGAAATATGACTCCTGTAGTTTCCATGCTTGACCCCGATTAGTTGATTTTGTAACAACACAGTTTTTATTAATGCAATATATATTTATCCAGTTTAGTTGATTACTGTTCTTTTTATTCTGATGATTTAAAACAAGGGAAATGTGTGCAAAAGGAGACAGCAATTGACTTGGTAGAGAAGCACATTCCACCATCATACAAATGTCCATTACGAGCATGTGACTTCTGGTCCATAAGTTTTCTTAAGTATGGCTTGAGTGGAAGGATGTCGGAAGAAATAGTGGCCATAGGTGGTGCCAGATTGACTGTTGAGAAGATGCACTGTCTCATCAAATCAATTAACAAGGATGGACCTGACAAATGGATTCCTGATGATGTACGTTTGGGTTATGCACAATTCTAGTCCAGTTGAAGAAAATTGTATCCTTCATATTTAAGCTTAAATTCAATCATGGATAGTTGTATAGTTAAATGCCTAATTGGCATTCATACCAATTGGTTGCAATAGGCCCTCCTAAGCACAATATTTGCAATATTAGATTATTCACTCTCTCAAGTTTCAACCATCAGATTTGACTTTAACTACGATTGGATGCATTTCGCAGGTTATCAACTGCTATATTAGTATCATGAACAGTAAAAGAAGTACATCAGCTAAAATCCTGAAACTTACCACCTTCGATAGTCAGAAATTGCAGTCATTGGATGAAAGAGATAAACTTCGTGAAAGCAATTTGTGTAACATCATTGAGAAGGGCAACAGTTTCCTTCAAAATGAACTGGTAATTAATTTTCATACTATATGACCTGTACAGTACAACATATAATTCTTACTAGTTGGAAGAACTAACAATCATAATTTGTAGGTGTTTTTGCCAATCCACGAACAAAACCATTGGTTTGTTGGGGCTTTAAATGCTTCAAAGAAGGAATTCCAGATATTGAATTCCTTGAACTCATTAGGCAGACCTTATGAAGAAACTGCTAAAAAGCTGGTATATCTTTTCTAAAATAAGTATTGCTCGCATATTCTATTATACCATGTAATCTTTATCATATTTGAATTTTTCCATTCAGAGATTAGGAATTCAAAGATGTATTGATGCTGCACTTGACTCCCATGGTACACTACAAGCATGGCGACCATATATCAACGTAGTTAATTGGCCTATAATTGTTATTTCGAATTTACCACAACAAAAAGACGGGTATGATATATTACATCACTATTCATTTGATTTCTGTAGAAATTATTTCATTCCATTGAGTAACCCAATTGGTGTTTTAGATGTTCTTGTGGTTTATTTGCACTCAAGTACATGCAATTATGGGATGGATCAAAGCTTGCTACTGAATTCACACAGGTGTGCTATTCTTTACAATGGTTTTTCTTGCAATTTGCATCAAAGAAATAAATTTATTGTTCAATGTACTTATACATGATATATTCCACTTGGCAGGATGACATTGAGTTGTTTAGGAAACAACTAGTTGGTGAGCTCATCTTTTCAGAGCTCAATGAGATGAAGAATATTCAAGATGAAATTAAGAAAAGAAAATTATTTACAGAAGAAACAAAATATGTAGAAGAATCAATAAGTAGCTGGATCAGAAGAATTTGAATAATAAGAAGATCATTAGCTGAATCAGCATAATGAGAAGAATAAAATCAACAAGAATTAGCGCCCCAAACCCTCCTTCAAATCATTTGGTTTCGTTGTACTTATTGCAATTTAAGAAATAAATTATAATTCGAAGAACTTCTATATGTCTTTATGTGTACAAATGGCCCACAAAAAGTTTTGGGGCACAATTGTGTGGAACTGTGAAACTTACTATTATAAGATTATGCATGAAATTGTTCTCTTGGCACAACTTATTACTACATTGTGATTGCTCACAATTTATTTCCTTCTATTTTTGACAAAAAGTTTGAGAAAACATTACAATTGCATGCTTACATTGAGAATGGTGCGGTCTCAGCTATTTTTCGAAGAAAAAAAAAATCTATCGGAAAAATCCTTCCTCGAAGATTTCATTGCTTAATTTCTAAAAAGAAAAAAATGGTGCGTCTCTTTTTTTTTAAATTCTTTTTTTGATGAAAAATAGGGATCATGTCCCTATTTGTATTTTATTAATAAGGAGTTTACAAACTATCAGGTCTTGATCTAAGACCTGTACCCACCCCTTACAAATATAGACTCCACATCGAGTCCAAATTGAAAAAAAGAAAAAGAAGACTAAACCAAAATAAAATTAAGAAAAACCAACCCCAAAAATCAAAGTCAAGACCAAAATTAAAATAAGACCATTGACTGTAAAGCTCTTCCACCAGCTCGTTTGTTGTTGTGCTTTGATCTCTAAATATCCCGTTGCATCTTTCTCTCCACGTGACGAAGTGTGTGATTGCCATAACTTCTCTAGTCTTCATGGAAATCTTCATGTCTGTAAGGAGTTGTAACATGTCCATGTTTGAACCCCTTACCTCCGATTAGCCGATCGAAAATCTGTTTGCGGTTGTCATCTGAATCTCTATTGCAGTAACACATTCGCAGAATAAAATGTCTGATCGACTCACTTTCTACCTTGCATAAGACACACCAGCTAGATAGATTCCAACCTCTCTTCATGAGGTTATCTATAGTTAGGATTTTATTGAGTATTATCAGCCATGTCAATACCTTCGTTCTCGGTAGAATTCTCAATTTTCAAATTCTATGTATATTGGTTTGCTCATTAGGACCAGGTTTGAGGATTTTGTAGGCCTAGTTAACTGAAGGCTTTATTCGAAATCCATTATTCATCAAACTAATAAATATATTCTAAATACTATTTTGTACTTGCTCCATATGAAATAACTTTTTTTAATTATAAAATGAAAATATTTTGAATTATAGTGGTCACTTTTTTATTTTCAATTTATAGAGGGGGGAGCATTATTAATAAACAAATTCGCCTCTTACTGTGCCTGAAGGCATTATTAATAAAAAATTAGCCACGATATTAGAAAATATTATGAGAAATTTAACAGCATACATTACAATTATTAATTATATAAGAAATTTAAAAGATGAAGGTACGTATTATTTCCATTCATTACAATTTACAATTAAAGGAGAAACAAAAAGAGTTTGTACAAAAAGGCCCATACAATTTCTAATTTCTTTCACCAAAATTAATAAATAGAGCAACGCATAAAAGCCCAATACTTTATTTGCAATGATATTGTTTGACTCTAAAATGTCAGGATTTAAAAATAAAACAAAAGATCTAAAATATAGAAAAATGGAGGTGCCCATTATAAATCAAAATGGAGAGGATTGAATACACATATTTAATCACAAATTTAGAAAGGAGCTCACGGCTCTATGCTAAGTTGAATTATTTGATTTGAATAAAATAATTAGATTGATATATGGGCCGAATCAAATAGATCAATTATAAATGAAATAGATTTGCCGCATGGGCCGAAGCTAATTGGGCTAAAAGTTGAATGAATTTTGAAGCCGAATAATGCTTCTGCATTTCCAGCGCAAAAAATGACCCCTTTAATCTCCCTAAACATGGCTCATGCAAAATTCATGCAATGCCTCAAGTGGTCAGTGATCCGGTTCATTATAGACCAAGTCTTCCGAAATCTAGTGATATGAAATTGGAATTCAAATGGCAGCGGCGATCCGTTTTGGCCCCTTCGTGCTCCATGTGCTTGGAGCATGGTACACCAAGTAAACCGATTCCCATCTGGTGCTCGGCCTATGACACGCCAAGTGCATCTAAGAGAATATTTTTAAAACATATACACAGTACCCTCTGCTGGAGCAGAGAATAAAACAAGAAAGGATACAGAGCCGAATATGCCTTCTCCAAAGCTGTGGATCAGTACAATACAAACCAACCACAAGATCAAAATTCAAAGAAATTGAAGGGTCATGATGTTGCCAGCATAGCAGGTGCCTAAACCCTAATATCTCTACACCTCTGCCTATATAAAGAGCAATTGAAGACAGAGCCGAGGATACAAAAAAATACAGATCCGAAAATATACTGAAAATAGAGAGAAAAAAAATATAAGTTGTTCTTCTTCCTCTCTTTGTAATAGAAATTCAAATTAGGTAATTAAAGGCTCAAAAGATGTAATCTTTGATGTTTGAGTTCATGTGAATAAAATCCCTTCATGAAATAAAAATCTTTTTTTTATTTGAATTTTTCGGTTTTCCTTTTTAGTTCACTGTTGGAGCTTCCTTCATTTCATATTTTTCTTTTTTCTTTATTTCATTTTGAACTTTTGTAAAATACAAAATGAGAAAGCTAACATGATGTTTTAAGCTTATTTTATAAGCAAAGCATGAATTTTAATGATCATCAAACAAAAAAAATATAATATATGCATGAATATATTAAATAAAAGAAAAATCCTTCCTTTTTTTCTTTTTCTTTCTCCCTTCTTTGCTACCTTTATAAACAAATATATATATATATATATATATATGCTGTTACTAGTGTTTTTATCTTCCTTATGCACTTTATTTTTATTATAAAAATAAGAAAAAATTGAAATATGCAAATCTGATTTTTCTTGAACTTTCTTTGAATTTTCATGCTTCTAATTCTTGTATAAAATAATCAAATAGCAAAGATGCATGTGTTGAGCTGTATAGTTCCTATTGCATCTAATCTTTTTTTATTATTTTTATTAGAAAAGATTAAAAGTAGTAAAAAAAATGAGTTATAATGGTTGAACTGTATAGTTCCCATTATAATCTCCTTAATATGAGACCCATGTTGCATAAATGGTGCTAATTAGTTTCTTTGAGCATAAGTGTATGCTATGTGTATAAAAATACACTATATGAAGAAATTAAATAGTCCTTTGTGCAAATGGTGAAAGAGAAAGGTTTAAATTGTAAAAAAAGGCTTTCATGATGTTGAAATTAGCCAATTACACATTTAAATCAATGACCTCTTGATGATTTGTCTCTTTATCAAGTGAGATCATGGAAAAACATGATTTTAAACAAAATCAGGGACTCCCCTGCATAAAACCACTTTTTGACAGATTTTTGGTGTTTAAAGTGACATTATGATGAATTTTGGGATTTTGGATTTTCCCTTTTTCTCTTTGCTTGTACCAACTTGTAGCCTAATAGCTACTTAAAAATGTGATAATTAGCAACCAGCCATGACAAAGAACTCCTACTTAGCCTCTGGTACCAGCCAATGTACAGTACCAGCACCAAAATCCAAAGCAAGTACCATTGGTACATGAGAAGCACTCAAAAGTGCTAAAATGACCCCTGCTGGTAAAATAAACAATCCAGATTGATACAGGGACCAAAATGAAAAATGGACATCACCATCAGATAAAGGACCTCAAAACACATAAAATTGACACAAATTTCTCATTTTTCTGATTTTATTTCGATTTTATATGAATTTTTGAAGTTCAGCTTTGAAAACAGAAAAATCAGCAATTTAAGGTCTCTGCTGGTAAACTGGACCATAAAATTTATTCAAGGACCAAATTGAAAAATGAATATCACAGTCAGATAGAGGATTTTGAAACACACAAAATTGACATAAATTTCATATTTTTCTAATTTTATTTGAATTTATTATGAATTTTCCAAGTCTAGCATTTAAAATAGAAAAATCAGCAATTAAAATAATAGATTTCCCCTAATACCCTTCTGCCTAAATAAATACTAAAAAAATGGAAATAAAATCACAAAAATTATGAAACTTGCCCTGAGCATAATTTGAACATTTATCTATGACCTAATAACAAGAGAAACATGCATTTATTAACTAAGACAGAAAAATTTAAACAATCCAATGTAATGAAGGATGTAAGCTCACATGACCTATGCTCACCAATGCTCAAATTTAAGATTCCTGATATGACCAAGCCTCTGTTACCTCTATAGTATTGTGAAGAGCTTAAATAAGCTCTTTCTGTACCTTGACTGTGATTACGAAGGTTTGCCAGCCAAGTCAATCCCAAATCGGTACCAAACCGAGAGTTCAGAACTCTGATCATGCTCAAACCACAATCAAAACTCCAAGTTAGTGTTGCCAATAACTTCTACACTTCAAAACAATACTAAATGACCAGACAATCGAAGGAAATCACCAAAGAATGAGAAGAAAAATGAAAATCAAACCGGTACCGAGAAACCCAAATCAAGTCGGTACCGAGAAACCCGTAGTTCGGTCAAATCCAACCATCTCTGATGACATCGGGGTGTCCCCAACTGAGTCCTCCTCCGCCCTTGCCGTGACCAGAGTATCGCCTGATTCCGAGAACTTTAATCCTGAGCCAAAGCCCTAGTTCATATCGGGTTTAGCACGAACCTTGACGTAATCTAAAGCGCCGGATGTCGATGCTAAAAGAAGAACTTGAAACATAGCACAAATCTCGATGTAACAAATGATCTGAGAGTCTGGATTCAAAGCAAAATCCCAACGGCTACTCAAAATAAACCAAAAACCCTCAACGCAAATCTCAAAGTCCAATACATTAAATCCAAAATCTAAATCCGGAAGCTCAGTAACCGAATCCTGAAGCCCAGCAAGAAATCCAAAGTTAAACACATATCCTGAAGGCCCATTAAATCCAATCTCAAAGCCCAGAGAATAAATAAATGAGCCCTTTTGCAGTCCAGTTCCCTGACAAGATAAAATTACAGAGCTGTCCCTAAATTTATACAAATAAGTCCCTGAAAATCATAAAACTTTACAAATAAGCCCTTCTCAGTCCTTTTCAAACATAACTTCTCCATTTCAAGTCCAAATTGACCAAACCACCTCCAAATGAACCCAAATTAAATCCTCTATACTTCTAAACTGAAATTGAATATGTTCAAATGTCAACCAAATCTTGAAATGACCAAAATACCCTTTTTTCAAATTTAAATGATTTTATCCATAAACAAAATACAAATAAAACATGTCATGAACTAAATATAAATAAAGAACGCATATACACTTCTCAAGCATCCAAATTCCCTTTCAAGATGCAATAAAACATAAAGTCATATACACACACACACACACATATGTCTAAACAAAGAGAACCAACCAAACCAAATCCAAAGTCAGTACATGAGTCTTTTTTTTTAGCCTCATTATTCAATTCACAAAAAAATAGGCACAAATCCTGGAATGAACGAGGTGTTCAGTATGGCTTGGAAGTGTCATCTGATGTAATTAACAGCTGGAGCTTGTGCCCGCTGGGAGTTAAACGTCCTCACAATCATTAAACTCTCTCGATAGACTGATCATGAACAGTAGGCCTATCGAGGGTGAACCAGAAGGAATTGTAGAAAGAAATAGTGTTTCAAGTTTGATGTTCTCTTCATGCCTTGAAAGCAGAGAACATTGAACTCTGAGACATTTCACATACACGCACACACCTTTCCTTTCTGTGCAACTTTCTGCGCCCTACAGACGTATAATTCCATGTCCGAAAGATTAAATTTGTGATTTCAATTTTTTGTGACTAAACGGCTTCAAAATTGTAATCATAATAAGTGTTCCAATACAAATTAGTACTGTGGTATGTGCTTTCTCCAATGCACTAGTTTTTGGGGTTTGTGGAAAGAAAGCCAGACCAAAGCACATGGCGGGGCAGACCTAAATGAATTGACATCTCAATATCAAAGCCTAATAATTGGGAGATAGGATAAGGTCCAATGGGTATCGGACAATTAGCTTTAAGATATGTTTGCACGGAAATTGATACAGATTCGCACGGATTTTGATGCAGAGTGCACGAATCTTGATGCATATCAGATGGTCATCACATGCATCAAACCAAAGTCGGTCCGAGCCCATCGGACCTGCTCTGAATTCAATTTTGGTTATTTCTTTCTCAGTCCAGGGGAAAAAGGCGAGAAGGAAGTCACTGTATATGTTCAACTTTTTTAAGACCATATTAGCCATTCTTCTTCTCACAGCTTCGTAATTTCTGCAAATATTAAAAAAATAAAATAAAGAAAGTATTATAAATTAATTAAAATCAATGTACTAAAAAGCATAAATAAATTTTATTCGAATTACTTTTTTTGTAACAAACAGTCAAATGTAGAATGTACCAAGTCAAATGTATGGAGTAAGGGAATTTACTCCGGAGTAAATAAATCCACCCATACAACTATTACTTTTTGTCGTTTTTCCTTCTCCATCCATCGCTGTGACAATAACACAACACAGCTCTCTTCACACCAACCCCCCATCTCTCTCTCTCCCTCTCTATCTTTGCTTGCCAAGTCCAGTCAAGTCTACTCTCTCCGACCGCCATTACATTTAGAGGTACATTACAAGATCCAGTCTTCTTCTTTCCTTCACAACTTTTTCTCTAATTCTTCAAATTGATGTATAATTTGGTTAATTTACTGGCTTTCTCATTTTAACATAGGGTTTAGAGAAGACCTCGACTGTGCTGTGTGGAGCATCTAACTCTTTCAGGACCTTCATCTCAATAGCATCTACTTACTTACAAAGTGGTTTAATTAAAAGGTACATCAATAGCATCTAAAAATATTCAAGATTTTAATATATTACAAGAGGTGCTTAATAGTTAGTAGAGCAAGGATTTGTTCGTGACAATTGAGGGCAATGAACTAATTACTGAGTAGATCCAAGCCTAATTTATGAACTAAGGAAAAAAGCAATTACCCCACCAAGGATCCATGCCTAATTTCACTCATTAACTGTAAACTTAGTTCCCATTAACTTATGAACTTATTTGTATATGTTTTAGAGATATTTTTGAGTTATTATAGTACCGGCCAGTCTCAATTTAGATCTGTTACAGTTTTATGAGTTCTAGTACAGTTTTACCATAATTCTGGTACATTTTTACTTCATTCATGGTACAGTTTTAACTGAATTATGGTACAGATTACTCTTCACTCACAGGGACAAAGAAACCAGGAGCCTATCCATGTATTGGATAGGGGTGGCTTAGCCATTCCTATAAATTAAAAATTAGCAGTTTAGTCCTTTATATTTTATAATTTTTATAAGTATTTATATTTGTTAGCCCCCCTTATAAAATGGAATTACACTTTGATAACTTATTCGGCCATCCGATCTCAAATTTTAGTTCTGTCCCTAGAGAAATAGTGCACCTACCGAAGGCAAAAGTGCTTGTTCAGGTTTCACTTGGGAAAAAAACAATAACTAAGAGGCCTCTCTTTTTTTTTTTTCTTTTTTTTTTTTTGAGGATAAGCCGTACGTAGGCGTGGTCTATCAAAGAAAAGGGAATTACAGAGTTACAGGAACAAATTGTAATTGATGTGTATTTCCATGTGATATGAACTGTAGTAAAGAAACTTAGATCTGGTGATCAACAAATATATGGTGCTTTGCAATGTTCTCTACATACAAAATTACAAATTACTGTCTAGATGACAATAAAACTATAACTGTTGGGATAAATTTTCAGAATATTCGGATAGTTATAAATTAAATAAAATAAATCAAATTGAAACAGTTACCAGGATAGTGTGAAACACTGTCCTTAAGCGTATTCCGTCTCATCGTGCAAGATGGAACAACAACCAAGATAATCCGGGATTGTTGCTCCTTAGGCACGCCATAGAAGCAACAGACAATAACTCCACAATATCCAGCAGTTGACTGGAATTGATTTGATCGGATTGAAGAAAAATATTTAAATGGAGAATAAATCACAGAAGTTTATTATTTGTGGGAGCAAATCAATTAAGCAAACGCTTTTTTTATTTCTTTAAGAGATATTGATAAGAGAAAGGAATTCGGAGAGAATATCACATTGCATACTTCTGAGAGATAGGTTAGAAGAATAATATATATTAAGGTCTATAACGCATCAGCGTTTTTAATTAAAAAGAAATTGAAACGCATCATTAAGGATGGATTGAAGAGATACAACGGTTGAAGGTTTTAATCAATAATAATTGGTCATTAACAAAATATCTCACAATTAAAGAGATATATATTCGGTTTGACCATTAACTTTTCAAATATCACAAATGGAGATTTTTAGCAAATTTATTGAAGAGAGAATTTTGAGTTTTTAGAACTCAAGTTCCAACAATCCTCCACAAAACTCAAAATTTAAGAATATCAAACGATGGATTATATGGAACAAATTGCTGGATATTTATATTGCGCATCGATGAAGTAGTTTACAAATTTTGAACTTTATCTAGTATCGATAGTTTTAATTTGGAGGAAATAGAGTGAACTATGTCTTGAACTCGTTCATTTGATCCAAAATTCAACCACCACACACACAATATGGAGATTATCGTCGGGGTATGCGCATTAATGGCCTTACAAAAGTCTTGGATTTTTCATTAGAGTCTTAAAGGCTTACCTATGCCTCGCACCGTGGTCGTATACAGACTCTCTCGTATAGGTGAGTTCCTACCAAGGATATGTGTAGATTCATATCCTGTGGAAATTACCGTCTTGGTTCTCATTAAGAGCTAAATTGCTCATCCTATCATCTACATAGAGCACACTCACCATAGAGATGGGGTTGGAGTCAATGCTCCTAAAAGTGTGCGCTCTTTTAGTCAACTTATCGGCTTGTTATTACCCATTGAATCTCTTTCAAGGGATCGCCTATCAGAGATTGGGTTGCCACCGCAAGAAGACCCATTAGGGCTAACACCCATCCCCCTCGATGAAATTTATATAGGGACTTTGAATTGTTGTCCATCATCAACATTTTCATGTCAATGAATTATCATTTGTTGCTCAAGCTTGTAAATCCACTTTCATTATTTACAATTAGTAATAATCTTTAATAGTTTGTCAAAACATTTATAAATAATTAATCATAGCATCATGTTGCATAAAATCAATGACATATATTGTTATTCATGTATATTATCATGACATATTTATTATAGCATGAGTTAAATATTTCAATGAGCATTTAAATTCTCAATAACTACAATATCATCTCATTTAATTATTTTAAATATGACATCATAATTAAATACATATTAGTCATCATGATCAACTAAATGAGCATTTTTTATTTCATATAATCACATTTTGTTTTCTAATCAAACTTATCATTATGTCTCATTAAATTAAGGACTTGTATTTAATTTCATGTATATTTATATGATATGTATACATATCGTAGGATTAATTTAATATTTTTTCAAATATTTAAACCCCCACATTTTCAATACACTAAATTTAAAATTAGTTATCTTGATAAATTTAGTACAATGAAATTCAAGCATTAAAACTGATCATTAATTATTTGTATGATTTTTTTTTTTAATTTACACCCCCACATTTCATTTCTCTATCTGAAATGTAGAAGTTTGATCGGTTTTGAACTTGACTCAATTCCATATTATTTTCTTAGCTCAATTAATAGATCTTTATATACTTTACCGAGCCGTGTAATTTTATTACATAAAAGATCATCATCATGCACATGCATGAATAAAAGAATATTCACTTCTACAGTTTGATAACGTATTGTATCAGTTGTAGTTAATTAGTTTTATTTTCTGCTTTGGCTATTAAGTCAAATTTTTTTTTTTTTTAAATTCAGTCATCTAGTGAATATCTTTGTTTAATTTCCTTTTAACTGAGGATGCAGCAAGGAAATTTTAGAAATTAATGCTCATGTATATTTGAATCCTCGTTACAATTATTCTCTATTCATTTTTCTTCGGAATCATTTAAGGGGATAATTAAGATGGTTATAAATGATTTATAATTACTAAGGCAATTACAAGTTCATTTAATTTTCAGTTTTCTTGGTTGTAATAGTTAATTACATTCTTCGGTTATAAAATAGAAGAGTAACGAGGGTCAAAATTAATGTTTCTTTTAATTCATTGTTATTATTTTATTAATTTGATGGTAATTTTTTTTTTATCGATAAACTTACAAAATTATTTGCGGATGACCCTAAGTTTATTTTTATTCCAAAGAAGTCCATTAGTAAATATTTACTAATATTTCATTCTTCCTTTCAGAAAAGAATTTCTAAATCTAATTATTTGATTTAAAATAATAAAATTAGATTTGGATTTACTAAAATTATATGTGTACTTTGGTATGAAATCAGATTTTAATTTCGGTGGTGATTAAGATCAAAATAAGAACAATTAAGGAAAGATTTTATTTTCTTTCCTTCTTGAAATATCAAACGGAGATAAGATATTAAATTTATTTTAAGCTCAAACTTAAATTGTCAGACTTTTCAGTTAATAAAATAACATCTGATATGAAATTTGGCCGAAACAGTCAAATTATTATAATTTAACGTGAGAAAATTAATGATTCATCTAAATATCTAAATAGATCATTAGACCTATATATTGCTTCTGGATTACTACATATCGATCAATAGTGAGTTGGATTTACTGTAGATTATATATGATCATAACCTCTTTGATTAGCAATAAATATTCTAAGCTACATACTATTTTGATTGAAAATTAAATCTTTACAATTCCACTATACGACTTTAACGATATAAACGATTAAAGTAGAAATAGTATACACTAGATATACACTGATTATACTGACAAAAGATATATCAGAAAATCATAATTGTAATTAGAAATTAAATTAACTTAACTAATTTAATTTCATGTTGCATTCAGTCAACCAAATATTCATTATTATAGAATGGTTAAAGTTGTTAATAACTAATAGTAATTTTATTCTGCTTTTTCAGAATATAATTTCTGAATCTAATTAATTGATCTTAAAATAACAAATCAGATTTTAAATTTTATTTGTACTGATTTTTATTTTATTTAATAGTTTATTGATCAAGTATTTATAATATAATTTAACTACATCGATTACAGCACTATGTAACTGATGTTACTGGTCATTATTAGATAACAGTTTTTGTTTGTTTCTCATTCAACGGACCAATATTTATAGATTTATTTCTAATGTTAGACAGAACTGATCTAAAGATGATACATTATATAAACCAGATACCAAATTCAAATTCAATCTAAAAATTCGACCGAAGTGGTCAATCCATTATACTCTCATGTTAATAAATTAACGATTTGTGTAAACAAATTATCAGACCAACTATTAGTAGTATTAAACTAAATAATATTAAGAAATCTAAACATATCAAATTCAGAATTTCAAATTTATTTTACTCACTATCCGAAACCCGTAAATACGCTTAAGATTGTTGGGATAAATTTTCAGAATATTCGGATAGTTATAAATTAATTAAAATAAATCAAATTGAAATAGTTACCCGGATAGTGCGAAACACTGTCCTTAAGCGTATTCCGTCTCACGTGCAAGATGGAATAGCAACCAAGATAATCCGGGATTGTTGTTCCTTAGGCACGCCATAGAAGCAACTGGCAATAACTCCACAATATCCAGCAGTTGATTGAAATTGATTTAATCGGATTGAGGCAAAATATTAAGTAGAGAATAAATCAAAGAAGTTTATTATTGGTGAGAGCAAATCAATTAAGCAAAGGGTTTTCATTTCTTTAAGAGATATTGATCAGAGAAGGGAATTCAGAGAGAATGTGTACCTGATTGCATCTTGAGCGATAGGTTATATCAAGAACTATAACGCATCAGTGTTTTAATTAAAAAGAAAATGAAACGCATCATTAAGGATGCATTGAAGAGATCGATACAAAGTTGAATGTTTTAATCAATAATAAATGGTCATTAACAAAAGATCTCACAATTAAAGAGATATATATTCGGTTTAACTATCAACTTTTCAAATATTACAAATGGAGATTTTAAGCAAATTTATTGAAGAGATAATTTTGAGATTTTAGAACTCAAGTTCCAACAATAACAGTGTAATTTTCCATATTAAGTATTAAATCAAATATGATTCGGTCACTCTAAGTAGCTAGTATTTTGATTCTGTGATATGAATTGTACTAAAGAAACTTAGATGTAGTGATCAAAAAATAAATGGTGCTTTCAAATGTTCTCTACATACAAACTACTGTCTAGATGATAATAACAGTGTATTTCACCATATTAATTAGTAAATCAAATATGATTTTGTCACTCTAAGTAGCTAGTATTTTGATTCACATCATTTATGAAACAGGTTGCAATTCCATTATTATTTCAAACATCGTGCAAAATAAGATTTCTGATAGTATGTTGAATAAAGGAAAAGAAAAGGCCCAACAGAGACCGTTAAAGAAAAGGTCTAAAGTCTGGAATAGTTTTACTGAGGAACAACAGCCTGATGGTAGTAAAAAGGCAAAATGTAACAATTGTGGAGAACTCCTAGTTGGTGATAGCAAGAATGGAACATCTCATCTTTGGCGACATCTCAAAAGTGTAGATTGTATTAAGCTCCCAAACAGAGAGAACCAATTGGGATATCTCCCGCAAACAAACACAAAACCTTCTGGATGCCAAGAGAATAATTTTGGAGAGAACCATTTGGGATATGTCCAACAAAAAAACACAGAACCTTCGGGAAACAGAGAGAACCAATTGGGATATCTCCAACAAACAGACACAGAACCTTTTGGATGCCAAGAGAATAATTTAGGAGAGAACCATTTGGGATATGTCCAACAAATAAACACAGAACTTTCTGAAAACAGAGAGAACCAATTGGAATACGATCCCCAAAAAAACCGAGAGCTTTTTGTGAGAATGGTAATCGATAACAAAAGCATGTTGGAACATGTGGAGAATCCCTTTCTGGAAGAGTTTGCTAGATTCCTTCAGCCATCGTATAGCCATGTAACTCGGAGGGATGTTGAGGAAGACTGCCTCACTTTTTATAAAAATGAGAAAGCCCAGTTGAAAGAGAAAATCACTAAGCTAACTTCTAAAGTCAGCTTTAGTATGGCGTTGTTCTATAATCCAAAAGACCACTGCTGTCAACTTTTATGTGTTGCAGCACATTTTATTGATAATGATTATAGATTGGTCAAAAGAATAATTGGGCTTGTGGATTCACAGGTAGGATTTGATGTGGAGAGAATCCTAAATGATTGGGGACTTGGTAAAAAAGCTTTTGCATGTACTGCAGAAATAGTTTACTTTGAAAGTGCAGACAAGTCCAATGTTCGCGTGAAGTGCATTCTAAAGTGTTTTCGTTCAATAGCTGATATAATCTACCAAATAATTGGATCAGATTATGATAGGATTAAAATAATAATGAAGGACCTGAATGAATCTCCAGAACAAATGTGCTATTTCAATCGAATTGCAGTGGAACATAATCTTGCTCCTAAATTTGAATTTTGTTTTAAAACCATTGGTGTTGAGCTCAATATTTTAAATGATGCTTGTACCTATAAAAATGTTCTTTGTCCATTTGATAACAGGAATGTAGGATGGAGCAAAGTGGAGGAAGTTGTTCCCTTTCTAAATAAAATAAATGATGTGGTTGTGAAGCTCTCTTCCCTTGAATTTCCCACCTCAAATTTACTTCTAAAATTTGTTTTCGAAATCAGTGATGTCCTCCTATCAGAGGCCTCTCCTGCTTTATCTGGTCATACAAAAGATGCTATAGATTCCTTGTTAGATAATTATTTGGCTGGTTGTGATAAAATAGTGCTGATTGCTTCCTTGTTAGATCCTCGATTTAAATTCAAATTATTGAAACGCTGCATTGAAAAAATTAAAGCCGATGAAGAAGATTATTGTAAATTCTTCTGTAGTTTGTATGATGAATATCAAAGTGAAAGCACAGTGATATACAGATTTGACCGTTTATCTCAAATACCAGAGCTGAATAAGTATTTTGAAAGAAGTTTGGTGGAAGAGGGAGATGCGAATTTTGATGTGTTGGGTTGGTGGAAGGATAGTGAATTAGAATACCCGATTCTTTCTAGGATGGCACGTGATATTCTTGCTATTCCAATTTCCTCCATGCTTACTTCAGGCACAGAACCTGTGGATGAAATTATTGATGAGATATTTGATTCTACAGTTGATACAGAGATGTCCAAGGTCTTGGTTTGCTGCAACAATTGGTTGAGATCTGGTCCTAATGCTGGTATGGCATCCATATACACACCCTTTTTTATATAGATGTTGATATGATGTTTACTCAATTTACTTGTGAGTATTTATCTACAAAATTTTCAGACCCAAATTGTAGTTTCAATTAATAATTTCTTTATAGTATTGAGTACTTGTTTATTTGACACCTGCTATATAGCCTATAAAGTTTACTGCATCTAATTTTGGCTCATCCATTTTCTCCTTTCCTTCATAAATTATATATGATTCAAAATTTCAAATGCATCAATGTTTTGAGGTTTTATATAAAATATAATAAAAAACAATGAATACATTTCATTATCATTCTTATGCTTTTCCCTGGATGATAACATAGAATAAACAGGGTTATTTTTAGATAACTTCAAATAAACAGAATTTAACACTAATATATATTTTTTATATTATTTGTGATGTGAAGCAGGTAAGTATGTGGTTGCCAAAGATAACATCACAGAGAAGAGGCATCTTGAGCAAGTTTTCCCTAAACACTCAAATAATAATAACAGTGGTGTATATGATCAGATAAAATGCCAAGAGTTGCTTGCTAAGCTGGTAATGTCAAGTCAACTTCCATTCCATTTTGTGAAGAGTACTTGGTTCATTGAATGGGCAAAAAACCTTCAGCCTATGTACACTCCGGGTAATCTGGCTTCTTTTAAGACAAAGTGCCTAGGTTTCTATCAAATAGAGAGACGAAGGTTTAAAGATCTCCATGCATATGAGAACGGGTTTGCAAATTCCACACTAGAAAGATATTGCTTTAGTGTCCATAAAGAAGAAGGATCAAGGCCATCACTTTATATGAGAATCAAGGCCATCACTGAGTATATATGTGTTACGGCACACTTTATTGATAATTCCTTTAATTTGGTCAGAAGAATAATTGCTATGAAAAGCATGAACAGTTGGGATAGGATAACAGAAAAAGTACAGAGCTGCATAGACAAATGGGATCATCCTAAAAAGGTACTTGCATTTACAACTGAGATAATTCATTAGGAGTCTCCCAAGGAAATTTTAGATGGGTTGACTTGGGGTGTTGGGGCAATCAAATTGCATTGCATTGTTCAGGGGTTGTTCAATGAATTAATGAGGTTTTTATGGCATGAACTGGATAAAGTATTTGGATCTATCAGGAAGATGATCAAATTCTTGGTTGAAGCTCCTAACGGGATGGATACTATTAATCAACTTGCTATTAGACTTAAAATTAATTCCCCAAAATTATATCTTCAACTTGATGATGAGAGAAGGTGGGACACAACATTGAACATGTTATCTGATGCACTTGCATAAAAAGTTGTTTTTGAAGCATATAAAGGTTATGATGAGAACTTCCCTTTATGTGCAAATTGGTATGAAGTGGAAAGTGCTGTCAAACTTCTGAAACCAATTTATGAAGCAGTTACCATTCTCTCTTCCTCTCAATATCCCACATCGAACTTGGTTTTGAAAATTGTTTTTGAAATCCATGATGTGCTATCACATGTTGCTCTCAAAACAAATAATAAAGGAGAATTTTTAGATTGCTTGATGATAATTGCAGATAGTTATTTGAAAGATTGCAATAATATATTGCTAGTTGCCTCTCTATTGGATCCCCGATTCAAGTCTACCTACTTGGAACGTTGCTATACAGAACACATCTCTGACAGAGAGGATATTAAAAAATGTATTGGGGACCTGTGCATTATGTTTGAAATTGAACATGATAAGGGATTGTTAGAACTTGATAGATACTTACAAGAAGACCATATAGAGGTCAGGGATGGTGATTTTGATGTTTTAAGATGGTGGAAGGATAACCAATATAATTATCCCATTCTTTCAAGGATAGCACGTCATATTCTTGCTATCCCTGTTTCTTCACAACCCTTCGAGTTAGCTTTTTCTACTGCATTCCCTTTTGCCTGTAAATTTACTAGGTTTGGAAAACTTGAGAATCAATTGGGTCCAAACCTATTGGAAGCTTTGGTGTGCTCTAATAATTGGCTGTCAACTGCAAGCAATAATGGTAAGCAGCATACAACTTGTATACTGTTAATTTTTGGTGAACATTATTGATAAAATTACCAGCACAATTTCTTTCAACAGAAGGAAAAAATTCTAGCATTTAGCAAGATTTACAATCATTCATTTACTTTGAATGTGCAGAGCATTACTTTCTACTTTTCATTTTCTAAAAGATGGTTCTTTGGGATAACTATTTTCATCTTTACTTAAATAAAGATTTGTTCCAATCCAAGTACAGAGCATTTTCGCATTTTCCATTTTCTTAAGTCTGGGCCAGTGACTACATAACAATAATGGACCTTTGGAAAATAAATGGTCTATAGTTGGGTTCATATAATGGAAATATGACTCCTGTAGTTACCATGCTTGACCCCGATTAGTTGATTTTGTAACAACACAGTTTTTATTAATGCAATATATATTTATCCAGTTTAGTTGATTACTGTTCTTTTTATTCTGATGATTTAAAACAAGGGAAATGTGTGCAAAAGGAGGCAGCAATTGACTTGGTAGAGAAGCACATTCCACCATCATACAAATGTCCATTACGAGCATGTGACTTCTGGTCCATAAGTTTTCTTAAGTATGGCTTGAGTGGAAGGATGTCGGAAGAAATAGTGGCCATAGGTGGTGCCAGATTGACTGTTGAGAAGATGCACTGTCTCATCAAATCAATTGACGAGGATGGACCTGACAAATGGATTCCCGATGATGTACGTTTGGGTTATGTACAATGTGTATCCACCCTGGTTCCTGTTTTACATTTTTCTTATGCTATGCTTTCACATTTACCATTTGCATAATTCTGGTCCAGTTGAAGCAAATTGTGTCCTTAATATTTAAGCTTAAAGTTAATCACGGATAATTGTATAGTTAAATGCCCAATTGGCATTCATACCAATTGGTTGCAATAGGCCCTCCTAAGCACAATATTTGCAATATTAGATTGTTCACTCTCTCAAGTTTCAATCATCAGATTTGACTTTAACTACAATTGGATGCATTTCGCAGGTTATCAACTGTTATATTAGTATCATGAACAGTAAAAGAAGTACATCAGCTAAAATCCAGAAACTTACCACCTTCGATAGTCAGAAATTGCAGTCATTGGATGAAAGAGATAAACTTCGTGAACGCAATTTGTGTAACATCATTGAGAAGGGTAACAGTTTCCTTCAAAATGAACTGGTAATTTTCATTACTATATGACCTGTACAGTACAACTTATAATTCTTACTAGTTGGAAGAACTAACAATCATAATTTGTAGGTGTTCTTGCCAATCCACGAACAAAACCATTGGTTTGTTGGGGCTTTAAATGCTTCAAAGAAGGAATTCCAGATATTGAATTCCTTGAACTCAGCGGGCGATACTTATAAAGAAACAATTCAAAAGCTGGTATAATTTTTCTAAAATAAGTATTGCTGGCATATGCTATTATACCATGCATGTAATGTTTATCATATTTGTATTTTGCCATTCAGAAATTAGGAATTCAAGTGTGTATTGATGCCGCACTTGATTCCCAAGGTACTCTACAAGCATGGCGACCAGAGATCAACATACTTAATTGGCCTATATCTGTTATTTCGAATTTACCACAACAAAAAGATGGGTATAATATTTTACATCATTATTCATTTGATTTCTGTTGAAATTGTTTCATTTCATTGAGTAACCCAATTGGTGTTTTAGAAGTTCTTGTGGTCTATTTGCACTCAAGTACATGCAATTATGGGATGGATCAAAGCTTGCTACTGAATTCACACAGGTGTGCTATTATTCTTTATAATGATGTATCTTGCACTTTGCATACAAGAAATAAATTACCGTTCAATGCACTTATATATGATGTATTCCACTTGGCAGGATGACATTGACATGTTTAGGTTACAGCTAGTTGGTGAGCTAATCTTTTCAGAGCTCAATGAGATGAAGGATATTCAAGATGAAATTAAGAAAAGAATATTATTTAAGGAAGAATCAGACGAATCAGAAGAATCAACTGAATCAGCATAATTTGAAGAATAAAATATCAACAAGAGGTCATATCATTAGTGCTCCAAACCCTTCTTGAAATCATTTTGTTTCGTTGTACTTATTTCAATTTAAGAAATAAATTATAATTCGAAAAAAGTTTCGGGGGACTTATTTCAATTTAATCATTTTGTGTCGTTATGTGTACAAATGACCCACACAAAAAGTTTCGGGGGACAATTGTGTGGAACTGTGGAACTTATTTTTTTAGTAAAGGTTGGAGGTCAAGCCATCCAACTATTAAATATCCATAAAGGATTGCCCCTTCTGGGTTTCGAACCTGCGACCTCCCACACAGAGAGTATTGCCTTTGCCACTAGACCAAAGGCTGGTTCTCGGAACTGTGGAACTTATATATTATTGTAAGCTTATGCAGGAAGTTATATATTCTCTCTTTGTACAACTTAGTACCTCCAGGGGTACAAATATAAGGACAACCCGTTTAATGTGTGAGGAAAAAGAAAAATCTAAGTAAAGATTAAAAATAATTATTTACAATATACATCCTTACTTTTTTTGGCAAAAGGTTAGAGGAAACACTGTAATTGCTTACATTAACGAGAATAACAAGCAAACATATGTTTAAGTAATTGCAATTTTTCATTCAAATAAACAAGGATTCAAGCATTAACTTGTATCAAGATAATGGATGCTCGGATGCTAAAATATTTTTAAACCCAATAACATGGGCCTGTTATACCAATAGACTAGGCCTTAAATTAATGGACCAATAAGCGGGCTAACAGATCCTAATTAACCCAAACTTGACCCGTCTAAATTTGCATTGAGTTGAGCCCTGCTAGGGTTTGCGTATGAGTGATTATATATAGCAACTTGTGTGTGTAAGATCTGACCTCATTAATCACAAAACTAGTAGAGAAGCATCAATCATTGATTGATCTAATTTAGACACCAACCTACTCCTCTCAATGTTCAAATGACAACTGCTGACAAAGAAACATAATTGCAATTGTACTAAGTATACTAATTACTATTATGTATTAAATTAGACTACCCAGAAAACTACTCTTACTAATTACTTATTATGAAACCTTAAAAATGTTTCAATTCATTAATTTCTTTATTTGAGATGTAAATTAGGTGGAGGCAACAATGATAAAAAAGACCAAACATAGAACAAGAAATGTTTCATAGAGAATGAGAATTATATCATTGGCACACAAATTATCCCCTTCTTAAAATAAAAGTCATATAGATATAGTTGTATAAGAAATTAAAGATTTTTCTTGAATTATCAATAAAAAAAATTGAATTAAAATTTGAACAACTAATTCTTGAATAATTTTTATCTTGATTTATAATAATAATTAATTAACGAGAATGACTGGCAAACAGATCCTTGAGTAATTTCAGTTTTTCATTTAAAAAAAAAAAGGAGTTGAAGCATTAACTTATATTAAAATGTTTTCTATGATTATTTTGTTTGTAATAATAATTAATAAACAAATAAAATTCACGGGTATCCCAACTTCGTATTTGTCTTACACATCACGTGTGTACCAACTTTCTACAAAAAAAATAATTGATCCGATTTTCCAACATGATTGTCCCATAAATTATTTTTGATGCAATATGGGCCTGCGCATGTTTCAGAAAAAGGGGTGTAACTTTTGATCCGTCCGTCGGATCGGGCTAAAATTTTGACAGGAACTCCACAACCCAAAGCCGGATTCAAAACAATCTATGATCAGTTTCGCCCATTTTTCGGGCTCAGATTCGCGATCCAACTGTCGGATCTGGACTTTTGGACCTTTCTTTATAATTTTAGCATTTTTAGGGTCTTTTATGTATCTTTTATGCATTTTTGTTTAGGGTTTGTATTTAAACAGCCGTCAGGACTTTTGGCAGAGGCAGTTGTTGTTTTTATAATAGTTTTATCAAAGAATTGAGAATCTGTGTGATCTCAGAACCGAAATCTATCTTTCTATTATTTAGTCAAATTTCTTAATCGTTCGTGCATCACTTTTTAATGCAGATTCTTTGCCACAACAGTCCACCAAAACAATTTAATTCTTTGTCACGGGGGTCACTTGTCTCAATGCATGTATAAATTGAGTTTTATAAATCATAATTGTGGATTCTTATTATTGTTTCTGAAAAAGCAATAATGGAAACATGTGATATGAAAGTATTACTATTTTAATTTCTACAATTTTTTGTTACATTTTCTACAAAAAGTTAGATAAAACATTGTGAAGAAAAATAAATAATTTTTCTCTACTCACCAACATGTGATATGAAAATTGTACTATTTTTTTATTTTGTTAATCAGAGTCTTTATCTCTGTTACAGTGTTTAGAGAGTTGGTGGTGTCTTTTAACCTTTTGCTAAGAAATAATTAATAAATTGTTGTGTTTACTTGTTTACTTCCTTTCACAAAGAATGTCTGGCCGCAGCTAATTATTTAAACAGATAATTAAAATGGTAGGTATACATTGATCTCACTCTCCGGTAACTTTACCTAGCTATTCAATAAGATATGATTGGGTTGTATCTAAGATGTTATTTAAATTCCTTGTTATTATCTGTTTGATACGTATCTATTGAGGCAATTCGATCGGACAAAAGTAGGAATAAGAAAACATGTGATTATCTTATCAAATAAAATTATATAGAAAACCTATTTTGTATTGTTTTTATTTTTTTTAAAACTTGCAGTGACTACCAAGGCCTATTTTATATTGTTATTTTCTAAGATAATGATACGTGTAAATTTATATGAAGTTATTTATAATCATTAGTGATAGATTATTTGGCACCATATTCAAATTGGTTTGTGCGATATATCATACAGTACCGCTTTTTAGCATTTTATATTGCTATAATGCTATATATAGCTTCTTTTTCTATAAATTATTTGATATCGTCATATAAATGTTTTATTAACTCTCTAATAATTCAAAATATATAACTATAAAATGATTCAACGAATGAACCATGCAACACGGAGCTTCGTATCTAACATACAATTAATTAAATTCTTATGCATTGTCAATAAACGCAAAATTCTAAGTTTTAAAATATTCTGATTCCATAGTATATAACTATATATGCTTCTCTTTCTTTTCGAATTCAAATCATCAAATAAAAAAAATGTGCAGCATTTATATTTTATTATTTCTTAATAAACATATGCGAAGACATGTAAACACTTCGATCAATCGTGAAGTGGATTGGTTTCAACATTTAAGATTTGTTATTTGAAGTCATTCTCTTATGTTTTGAAATTAACACCAGAAAAGAATTGGTAAGCTTATGAACAGTACCCTTGTTCTACTCTTCCCGGTTGAAGTGTCCCAAATTGCAATTTTATTTGTGCCTACAGCGAAAGTTAGTGCATTTTTTTCCAAAATTTATTGATGAAAAAAAACAACTTCTGTTAGGGGTGGAGATAAACTTCTCGTAACTCATGTGAGATCGTATCAAAAATTAAAATTTCATTTGGATTGCTGGAGGCCTTTAACTTTGTTATTATGCGTCAGTCATTTCTGAATCCTGTAATTTTTGTTATTAGGAATAAAGTCAGCTGTTAATTGACATATATTTTTTTTATATTTACCGCAATTATTTATTTCAACCTAGAGTTCCTGCTTTGGAGTTCTGAACCAAATCTGTGTATCTCTAGGTAATATGTATATGTCGGTGTTCACCAAACCCGTTTCTTAATACAGAATGAGCATACGACGCAGAAAAACAGAGAGAGAGAGAGAGAGAGAGAGATCAGAGAGGCAGATACCACAAGGTTTAAATAAGAAAAGAGAGGTGGGGGGGGGGGGGGCACTGTCAAGGTTTCAAAGAGAAAACACATCACAGTATTGATTTGAAATGGAACTATTAATTATAATGTTTAAAATTTTGAAACTGTTTATTTAGTCACAAAAAAAATAAAATCCAAGAAGCGGATCCGGTTGTGGAGAGAGATGGCGATTAAAGTATTACGGTGATCAACATTTCGATTGGAGTGCGACAATGAGTAGATCCGGTTGCCGTCGGAGCGCGACGGCAATCGAAGAAACGGATCCGGTCGTGGAGCGAGATGAGGATTAAAATACTATATTAGTTTAGAAGATTTTATGAGAATAAAATATTAGATTTAGAAATTACGGTCATTTGACCTATTGTAAATACATTTTTTATCAATGAAATTGTTAGTTAGCATTTAAAGCCACTAACCTTAAAAAAAAACTATGTTATCAAATTTGATTCAATATCAAGTGGAAATCGTTCAACGTACATCACGCTGATAAAATTAATATAAATCTTGATGTAGTTCGGACAACTGCAACGGAACATTGGTCAAATTATGTCGATAAAATGTTAAGAAATAGAAAAGAAATGGACCAATAAGGGTCTTCTTCTGGATGAAATTATGTGGTCGGCAGTTGGGTTAGGCACATTCACATATTACATCAATTTTGATTTATGACCGACCCGTTTCTTAATACAAATTAACCATACGTCACAGAAAAACAGAGACACAGAATTGCCCTCCCATTTTCTTTTTTTCTTAAAAGTTGAGCGCGCTTTTTCGAAAAGAGAGAGAAACCGCGTTTAAAAAAAATAAAGTGAGAGTCAGAGAAAGCATTTTCAATAAAGAAAAAGAAAAAGAAAGAGCCTCAGCCTCCGACTATTCTCACCAGCAAACATCCTTTATTCTCACCAAGTTTGTTTTAACAAAGTATGTGAAATCTTCGCACACAGGGACAGAGATTGATGCTCCTCGTTTTTTCTTGTTGAAGTTTTACTTGGGAAGAAACAACAACTAATTAAAAGCAAAGAGAGAGCCTCAGCCTCCGATTCGGTTTTTTCAAAAGCAAAGAGAGAGAGAGAAAGGGGGCAGCCGTTGCCAAGCTTTTAGAGAGACCGAGTGATGTGCGAGATCCATGCGGTGCTTTTACAGTTGTGAGGTCAGCTCACTCTATTTTTTGTTGTCAAAATTAAGTATCTATCTCATATCTGACCAGGTTTATTTTAACAAAGTATGTGAAATCTTGGCTTACAGGTTTGTTAAGAACAGCCAAGAAGATCTCTCTCTGCAATCAACTAGATCCATGCCCTTTTGCATCTCATAGATCTGAGGATCAGATAACATTCACAGTACAAATCCAAAGTGGTATGGCCAGTAATCTTTTTTCATTTTGCTTGTTTATTCTGATAATTTGATTCCGAGATATGAATTGTAGTAAAGAAACTTACATCTAGTGATCAAGAAAGTGTATTTCACCATATTAATTAGTAAATCAAATATGATTCGGTCACTCTAAGTAGCTAGTATTTTGATTCACATCACTTCTGAAACAGGATGCAATTCCATTATCATTTCAAACATCGTGCAAAATATGATTTCTGATAGTATGTTGAACAAAGGAAAAGAAAAGGTTCAAGAGAGACCGTCAAAGAAAAGTTCTAAAGTATGGAATAGTTTTACTGAGGAACAACAGCCTGATGGTAGTAAAAAGGCAAAATGTAACAAGTGTGGAGAACTCCTAGGTGGCGATAGCAAGAATGGAACATCTCATCTTTGGCGACATCTCAAAAGTGTTGATTGTACTGAGCCCCCAAACAAGGTTGCAAGAACTACTCTACTACCTTACACTTCTGGAAACAGAGAGAACCAATTGGGATATGTCCAGCAAACAAACACAGAACCTTGTGGATCCCAAGAGAATAATTTAGGAGAGAATCATTTGGGATATGTCCAACAAATAAACACAGAACCTTCTGGAAACAGAGAGAACCAATTGGGATATCTCCAACAAACAGACTCAGAACCTTCTGGATCCCAAGAGAATAATTTGGGAGAGAACCAATTGGGACATGTCCGACAAATAAACACAGAACTTTTTGGATTCCAAGAGAATCATTTGGATTATGATCTGCAAAAAAACCGAGAGCTTTTTGTGAGAATGGTAATCTATAACAAAAGTATGTTGGAACATGTGGAGAATCCTTTTCTGGAAGAGTTTGCAAGATTCCTTCAGCCATCGTATAGCCATGTAACTCGGAGGGATGTTGAGGAAGACTGCCTCACCTTTTATAAAAAAGAGAAAACCCAGTTGAAAGAGAAAATCACCAAGCTAACTTCTAAAGTTAGTCTTAGTGTGGCATGGTTCTATAATCCAAAAGACAACTGTCCACTTTTATGTGTCGCAGCACATTTTATTGATAATGATTTCAAATTGTTTAAAAGAATAATTGGGTTTGTGGAGGATGATGCTGATTATGAGAGAGTCCTAAATGACTGGGGACTTTGTAATAAAGTTTTTGCAAGGTCAAAAGAAGATTACATTAGAGGTGCAGAGAAGTCCAGCCCAACATTGGATGTGAAGTGCATTCTGGAGTGTTTTGGTTCAATAGCTTATGGTATCTACCGTGAAATTAGGTCATTTTATATTATAGAAATGATGAATGACCTGAATGAATCTCCAGAAAAAATGCGCTATTTCAACGAAATTGCAGCGCAACATAATCTTGCTCATAAATTTGAATTTGTGCTTACTAACAAAGGAGTACTGGGTTTTGATCTCAATATTTTCAATGAAGCTTGTAACTACAAAAATGTTTTTTGCGCATTTGTTGACATGAATGAAGAATGGAGCAAAGTGGAGGAAGTTGTTCCCCTTCTAAATAAAATAAATGATGTGGTTGTGATGCTCTCTTCCCTTGAATTTCCCACATCAAATTTACTTCTAAAATTTGTTTTTGAAATCAGTGATGTCCTATCAGAGGTCTCTCCTGTGTTATCTGGTGATACCAAAGATGCTATTGATAGGTCGCTAGCAGAATTGGATGAGTATTTGGCTAGTTGTAATTATATACTTCTGATTGCTTCTTTGTTGGATCCTCGGTTCAAATTAAGATTCCATAAACGCTGTATTGGGAAGTTCATTGCCAAAGAAGAAGATTTTGATAAATTATTCTGCAGTTTGTACAATAAATATCAAAGTGAGAACACAGAGATATACAGATTTGACCGTTTATCTCAAATACCAGAGCTGAAAAAGTATTTGAAAGGTCGGGTGGAAGAGGGAGATGTGAATTTTGATGTGTTGGGTTGGTGGAAGGATAATGAATTAGTATACCCGATTCTTTCTAGGATGGCACGTGATATTCTTGCTATTCCCGCTTCTATCTCATTTACTTCAGAAACAGAATCAGTGGAAGATATTATTGAAGAGATCTTTCATTCTACAGTGGACAGAGAGATGTGCAAGGTCTTGGTTTGCTGCAAAAATTGGTTGAGAGCTGGTCGTAGTGCTGGTATGGCATCCATATATATACCTTTTTTTATAGATGTTGACATGATGTTTACTCGATTTACTTGTGATTATATATCTACTAAACTTTTAGAACCAACTTGTAGCTTAAGTTCTTTATAGTAGTGAGTACTTGTTTATTGACACCTGGTATAGCCTATAACAGTTCCTGTAACTTATTTTGGTTCCTGCATTTTCTTCTTCTCTTTTTCTTTTAGATAGTTCCTTTTTGAGAGTTGATAAATAGCACTCTGTTTTTTCCAGATCTTAAAATTTTGAGCTTGTTTACCCATGACACTTTCCTGAGTTTTGTTCTTGAATTGTTCAAACTATTAGTATAGTCAGGGCGAAGTCAATTTCCATATTCCGCTATTAAAAAATTAAAGTCATTTATTAGGGCTTCATATACTGAGTAATTCTGCCTTTCTGTTCTGTTATACCAAAATTATTGTTTTCTATTGCACTTTTACTTTACCAGTACAAAGAGTTTCTAATTAGAATTAATTGGTGGCAAAGATAGCAAGCAAAGAAAACTATATATTCAAATGCATCAACTTGTCGAGGTCTTATACAAAATATAATCATAAACAACTAATGTATACTGGTTGCTTTAAAGAATTTCATATAGTTTAAATAAGAGCCACATTTCATTATATATATTCTTGTGCACTTTGTATACATTGTTTTTACCTGGCACATAACATGAAATAAACCGAGTTCTTTTTAGATAACTTGAAATAAACAGAATTTAACACTAATATATATATATATATTTATATATAATTTTTTATTTGAATCAGGTAATTATGTGGCTGGCATAGAAAACATCATTGAGAGGAGACACCTTGATCAAGCTTTCTCTGAACACTCAAATAGAAGTAACAGTTGTGTATATAATCAGATAGAATGCCAAGAGAGGCTTGCTAAGCTGGTAATCTCATGTGAACTTCCATTCCATTTTGTGAAGAGTACTTGGTTCATCGAATGGGCAAAAAACCTTCTGCCATTGTACACGCCAGTTGATCTGGCATCTATTAAGCCAAAGTGCCTAGGTTTCTATCAAATAGAAAGACAAAGGTTTAAAAATCTCCATAAGAAAACCTTTGTAAATTCAGCCCACCTAGAAAGAGTTTGCTTTAGTGCTTACTTAGCAGGAGAATACCCCATCGAGTATATTTTTGTTACAGCACACTTCATTGATAATGATTTTAATTTGGTCAGAAGAACAATTGGTATAAAGAGCATAAATGATGATCTTCATGGGAATCCTTCGGCGATAACTGCACAAGTACAGAGATGCAGAGACAATTGGGAGCTTCCTAAAAAGGTCCTTGCATTTACAACTAATATAATTAATATTGGTGAGTCTCCCAAGAAAATTTTAGATGGGTTGACTTGGGGTGCTGGGGCAATCAAGTTGCATTGCATTATCCATGGGTTGTTGAATAAACTACTGAACTTTATATGGTATGAACTGCAAAACGTATTTGAATCTATCAGGAAGATGATAAAATTCTTTGCAGAAGATCCTAAGGCGATGCATACTATTAATCAACTTGCCATTGAACTTAAAATTCCTCAAGTTGATGATGTGAGAAGGTGGGACTCTACATTGAACATGTTATGTGATGCACTTGCATACAAAGATGTTTTTGATGTATACAAAGATTATGATGAGAGGTTCCCTTTATGTGGAAATTGGAATGAAGTGGAAAGTGCTGTCGAACTTCTGAAACCAATTTATGAAGCAGTTACCGTTCTCTCTTCCTCTCAATATCCCACATCAAACTTGTTTTTGAAAATTATTTTTGAAATCTATGATGCGCTATTGCATGTGGTTTTCCATACAGATAATCAATATGATAAAGGAAAATTCTTAATTTTGTTGATGGAAGTTTCTGACGGTTATTTGAAAGATTGCAATAATATATTGCTAGTTTCCTCTCTATGGATCCCCGATTCAAGTCGACCTACTTGGAACGTTGCTATACGGAACACATCTCTGACAGAGATGAAATTGAAAAATATATTGGGAACCTTTGCATTAAGTTCAAAACAAAACATGATCGGGGAATGTTAGAACTTAAGAGATACTTGCAAGAAGGTCGTGTGGATGTCAGAGGTGCTGATTTTGATGTTTTGAGATGGTGGAAGGATAACAAATCAAATTTTCCAATTCTTTCAAGGATAGCACGTCATATTCTTGCTATCCCTGTTTCTTCACTACCCTCCGAGTTGGCTCTTTCCGCAAGATTTTCTTGGGAAGAATTTGATTATTTTAGGTTCAAAATACTTGCGAAAAAATTGGGTCCAAGGACACTGGAAGCTTTGGTGTGCTCTTATAATTGGCTGTCAGATGCAAGCAGTAATGGTAAGCAACCTATGTGTGCTCTTATAATTGTGCTTGTATACTGTTAATTTTGTAGTGTTTTATTGAAAAATGTACCAGCACAGCTTCTTTTAACAGAAAGAAAAATTTTCAGCATTTAGCAAGATTTAAAGTCATTCATTTACTTTGAATGTGTATAGCCTAAATTTGTATTTTCCATTTCCTAATAGATGGTTATTGTAGATAACTATTTTCATCTCTATTCAATTAAATATTTGTTCCAACCGATATGGGAAAAAGCTCTGCTTACCTTTTAGATTTAAAAACTTTATTTGTTTTGTCTAGGCCAGCTGTTACAATCCAATAATGGACGTTTGAAAAAAAAAATTGGTCTATAAATGGATTCCTTTAATGGAAATATGAGTCATGTAGTGCCGATTATTTGATTATGTAACCCACACAGTTTTTATTAATGAAATATATATTTATCCAGTTTAGTTGATTACTGGTTCTTTTTATTCGATGATTTTAAATACAAGGAATGAATGGTGCAAATGGAGGACAGCAATTGAGCCTTGTTAGAAGCAGCACATTCCACCGTCATTACAAATGCCCGTTACGAGCATGTGACTTCTGGTCCATAACTTTCCTTCCGCATTGTACTTTGTGGCGAAGGCGTCAGAAGGAGGATAGTAGCCATAGGTGATGCCAAATGACTGTTAGAACATGCAATGTCTCATCAAGCCAATGCCGATGATGGATGAAATTGACAGATGGATTCCTGATGATGTACGTTTGCATTGTGTACAATGTGTACTCACTCTGCTCCCTGTTTTCCATTTTCCTCGAGTTATCTTCTGCTTTCACATTTACCAATCTAGTCCCAGTTGAAGAAAATTGTATCCTTCATATTTAAGTTAATATTCAATTCATGGATAGTTTGCTATTGTTAAATGCCTAATTGGCATACATACCAATTAGTTGCAATAGGAGCTACTAAGCACAATATTTGCAATATTAGATTGTCCACTCTCTCAAGTTTCAATCATCAGATTTGATGCATTTCGCAGGTTATCAACTGCTATATTAGTATCATGAACAGTAAAGGAGGTACATCAGGTAAAATCCAGAAACTTGGCACATTCGATAGTGAGCTATTGCAGTTATGGGGATTGTCAATGGATGGAAGAGATAAAATTTGTGAACGCATTGAGAAGGGCAACTGTTTCCTTGAAAATGAACTGGTAATTTTCATTATGAGCTGTACAATATTACAACTTTCCCTTCTTACTAGTTGGAACTTACAATCATATATAATTTGTAGGTGTTCTTGCCAATCCAAGTACAAAGCCATTGGTTTGTTACTGTTTTAAATGTTCCAAAGAAGGAATTCCAGATATTGGATTCCTCGAACTCATTGGGCGGACCTTATGAAGAAACAATTCGTAGGCTGGTATATCTTTTCTCAAATAAGTATTGCTCGCATATGCTATTATACAATGCATGCATGTAATGTTTATCATATTTGCATTTTGCCATTCAGAAATTAGGAATTCAAGTGTGTATTGATGCCGCACTTGATTCCCAAGGTACTCTACAAGCATGGCGACCAGAGATCAACGTACTTAATTGGCCTATATCTGTTATTTTGAATTTACCACAACAAAAAGATGGGTATAATATTTTACATCATTATTCATTTGATTTTTGTTGAAATTGTTTCATTTCATTGAGTAACCCAATTGGTGTTTTAGATGTTCTTGTGGTCTATTTGCACTCAAGTACATGGAATTATGGGATGGATCAAAGCTTGCTACTGAATTCACACAGGTACGCTATTATTCTTTATAATGGTTTATCTTGCAATTTGCCTCGAAGAAAGAAATTTATGGTTCAATGTACTTATATATGATGTATTCCACTTGGCAGAATGATATTGACTTGTTTAGGAAACAACTAGTTGGTGAGCTGATCTTTTCAGAGCTCAATGGGATGAAGAATATTCAAGATGAAATTAAGAAGAGAAAATTAATTACAGAAGATACAAAATAATCAGAAGAATCAGAAGTAGCTGGATCAGAAGAGTTAGAAGAATCAGAAGAATTAGCTGAATCAGCATAATGAGAGGAATAAAATAACAACAAGAATTAGCGCCCCAAACCCTCCTTCAAATCATTTGGTTTCGTTGTACTTATTGCAATTTAAGAAATAAATTATAATTAGAAGAACTTCTATATGTCGTTATGTGTACAAATGGCCCACACAAAAGTTTTGGGGCACAATTGTGTGGAACTGTGAAACTTATTATTGTAAACTTATGCGTGAAATTGTTCTCTTGGTACAAGTTACTACATTGCAATTGCGTATAATTTATTTCCTAACATGTTTCGACAAAAAGTTTGAGAAAACATTGCAATTGCTTACATCGAGAATGGTGCGCTCTCAGCTATTTTTTGAAGAAAAAAAACAATCTATCGGAAAAATCCTTCCCCGAAGACTTCATTACTTAATTTCTAAAAGAAAACGATGGTGTGTCTCTTTTCCTTTCTTTAATTAATGAAGGCTTAATTTGAAGTCCATTATTCATAAAACTAATAAATATACTCTAAATACTATTTTGTACTTGCTCTAATTGAAATATTTTTTTTACTTATAAAATGAATTTTTTTAATTATAGTGGTCAGTTATTTAATTTTTAATTTATAGAGGTGGAAAGCATTATTAATAAACTAATTCCGCCTCTTACTGCGGTGAAGGCATTATTAAAAAAAAATAGACACAATATTAGAAAATATTATAAGAAATTTAACAGCATACATTACAATTATTAATTATATAAGAAATTTAAAAGATGAAGGTATTATTTCCATTCATTACAATTTACAATGAAGAAAACAAAAAGAGTTTGTGCAAAAAGGCCCATACAATTTCTAATTCCTTTCACCAAAATTAATAAATAGAGCAACGCATAAAAGCCCAATACTTTATTTGCAATGATATATAATTCCATTACTTTAAGCCCACCGATTCAAGTCTCAAGTCTCAATTTTGTGTTAATAGAGGTGCATTTTTCTTTTATATATTTCCGGATTGTGTTAAAATAAAATCAATTCCAGTCTCAGTTTGAGTTTGAGTCCCGATTAGAGGATTTAAGAAAACATTAATTCTATTTCCAAAATTAGGAATTTGTAATTCTACCAAAAAAAAAAAGTACAAACCAAAAGTCAGAGCAAAGTATGCAGGGATTTACATTTCAATGTCAAAAGCCAAATGTTTATTTTCTTTCTCTGTCCTGGGTAAAAGGGTGACAATTAGGAAATCGCAGTTCAGTTAAAAATTTATTCAGTTTTCAAAAATACAATCCAACTTACCGAAATAAGCTTATCAATTAAATTAAAACCAAACCGAACTAAATTTCAATTTGTTCGGTTGAATCGAAATAAGAAGATTAATCATAAAAAAAATGTAAAAAAAATATTTTTATTAATTTTTTGAATTTTTAAGATGGATTTAAAAATTTTGTTTGGTTCAGTCTAACTGGTTTTAAACCGAACCAAGCAATATTCATTATGTTATATTTTTTTATTTTTTATATGTTTTGTTCAATCGGGGGACGAGTTTAGAATTTTCGATCGGTTTGGTCTAATTGGTTTATAAAATTTCTAAACTGAACCGAACAATTAAGCCAATTTTAAAAATGAAACGAACCGATCCATTTAACTGAAAAAACCGAACCGTTTAATATGAACTCTCTCAAATATGTTAAAAACCGATTAAACCGGACCCGATGAACACCCCTAACTATGTTCACCTTTCTTCAATACCTTGGCTTTCTTCCCAAATTAATATAGTTACTTAAAATGTCCCATTTTGAAATAAAAACAAACTCATTATTTTTTGGCTAATTTTATAAATATCATTAAAAAAAGTAAATTATTTATAAAATGGAAGTAGCCATTATGTACTAAGAGAGAATTATTTTTATTTGTTGATTATTATAAACGAAAAATAAACATTATTTTCATTTTCCCAAAAAAAATAAGAGCCAAAAGAAACAAAAGAAAAGAAAGGCAATAAGAGAGAACTAAACAAAAAATATAATAAAATAAAGGGAAATGGAAGTAGCCATTATGCACTGAATGGTGAGTGAGAAAAAAGGAAATTAAGGAGGGGGAATTGGAGATCTCCAATGCGTTTGAAATGAAGAAAAAGGGAAGAAGGGAGATATAAGGAAGCTTAATTGTGGGACCCAAGACCCAAGACGCAGTCCCTCACTTTTGTTGTTTATTTCGAATAAATATCGCGGCTCATTAACACCGGATCCACACAACAAAAACACCGGCTGAGCAATTCAACAAAAATTTCATCTCTTCGCCTTGCACGCAGGAACAAGTATCCTCTCCAATATGTGTAAAAGATTCCATTCACTTTACGGTTTGAGATTTACTCTCAGGCACTTTGATATTCGGGCTAATGCAGGGGGCAGTATTATTGGACTTTGAGATTTGTGCAAAGTGAAAAATAACGGTCCGGATCCACTAATTCTACAAGATTCCCTTCACACAAACCAAAGATTTGGTTCGCGTACTCCTAGCGCACCCAAGTGAATGGAACCGGCGCTCTATCTCTCTCTCATTTAACCTGACTCGTGGACCTCCACCTCCCTATCTCTATGACTTATGGGCCCCGCTCGCCAATGAGTTTCACTCTTCTCCAAATCAGCTTCATCTCTCTTATTTTCTCTCTGCCCGATAGGTCCCACATGCCAGAAGCCCAGAACTTTCTTCAAACTTACAGATCTTGTCGCCCAAGAAGAAGAGAATGAGGGTAAATGGTAATACAGTGATGTTGTTCGATCAATGTTGTGAAAGGTACTGATCAGTGTTGTGAAAAATGGCCGTTTAGGCTGATTAATTGGCCGATTAGTCATTGTCAGCAATCAAAACTTCATGGATTTTCCCGACTAATAGGCCGATTATTCCCGATTAATCACTTGATGGTACCCTGTCCGTCCGACGAGCTCATACCGTTATTTACAACACTGGTACTGATAATATCCTTAGCTTTCACTAAGTCAAACATCAGAAAAGAGGCACATAAATCTAAATTGACTCTACAGGGATATGAAATGACATGCCGGTACGGCTTATAATGTTCTAATTGGTTAATTGTCTTTAAGAAAACATAGAAATTAGTTTGAACAAGCAAATGTGACATGTTTTCATGCCTGACATGATGTTCATTCAACACTGTGACAAAGTTGGAAATAAGTTGGAACACATTAAGCCTTGAGATGTGCAGGCAGGGGTAAAATATCAGAGCAACAACCTCCTCTACGATTGGATTCCCCTGGCCTCGTGCCTAGGGATGTGATACCGGTACCAAAGGACTGGTACCAGTTCAGTATAATAATCTGATGACACATGATTACTGTACTGGTACCATTCTTCCCTTTGCAAATCCTATCTCTAAAATGATACTTTAAACATCAATCCAATACCAATAAACAAATCCAATAAAGAAAGTTAACAGGAATGATTAAAATTATTTTAGCATGAGAGGAATTTCATTAAAAACTTCTCCATCAGATGAGAATCTAATAAGAACAAACCCGATAGGACAATATGACGTGTAACGATTGAAACAATCTAACACGAATCTTGACAACGTTTGAAGCTCTGAAAGAAGGGTTTAATAAGAGTTTTATTCAACAGATGAGTTGAATGAAAATGAATACTTACATGGATTTGCATGCATATTGTCAACTGTTGATGTCATTCTCTTTTTCTTCCGTATTTCTTAAATCCTATCTAATATAACCTTTCATGTTTAACTTAGTACTGTGGTAATGTTTTTGTAATAAAACATGGTTTAAGGGGCTTTATTGTTAAATAAAATGTTTTTGGTTTTGATAATGCTGTTAATTTCTTATTGATCTGATTGCAGAAGTAACAATGTTCATATTCTATCACTTAAGGATCTTTTGGTAATCTTTGCATGCTTTACTGGTTAGTCATTTTCTTCTTTTCTTTTAGGCATTTCATGATTTCTCTTTTCATATCTCTTCTCTGTTTTATCATATATGAATGCATGTCTTCCTTTTAAGAAACCAGTCACCAGTGAATAAGTGGTTAAGATTTAGGTCTGTACCAGTTCACAGTGTCTTGAACTTAATTTTTCCAGTTTTCACAATTTACACTGAATTAGAAAAGAAAATTGTAATGCCATCTTGTTTCCTTTATTTCACCATTTAATGAGACAATAGTGTTAAAAGATCAAGCACTGATAAGAATGCAGAACATTTCCATTGTGCATAATTGGATAATTCATTGAGAGGAACAGCGGGAGGGTTGAAGAATCTGTGTTTTGGGTCAAAAGCCATCCCAGCAATTAGATTCGGGGGAACATGGGCCAAAAGCCCACTAAGACAAAATGTGAGCGGACTTCAGTGCTAAAGTATTACACGAGAGTAAGTTCGGATCCATATTAAATTGTGAATTCAATTTGGAGTATCCGAGTTGAGCATAATTTATTTCTTTCAGGAAGGTAAGAGAATCATTATCTCTGAAATTTTATATATTTAATTTCAGAGATGTACTACAGTTTCTTATTGAGAAATTATTGGACAAAATTTCTTATGGAGAAACTGTTTCTAAACATCATGTTAGCCAAACGATTTACATAATTTTTTTTTTTTGAATAAAGACTGGAGGTCAAGCCACCCAATTATTTAATACCCTTGTATTTATACCAAAGGATTTTCCTCATCCAGGTTTCGAACCAATTTACATAAATTATTTACAACATAGAATTTTATAGATTTTGTAGACTACATGGGGGGACTATACATGTTTTTATAGATTACATAAATATTTTAGAATACATAATTTATAATCTGACATGGCTTAATATAAACTCTAAAATTAATTTCAAAAATGTTAAGGTTTAGAAATTTCAAAGGCTTACATTTCTAAAAAGTGGTTAACAGTTATTTGGATATTATTCCTATGTATTTGAATTTGTAATTTGAAGCAATTACAAATAATTATCTTTTAATATCCGGAGATTCGTATTTATATCGGAACTCTAAAAGTGTTTATATCCAGTATACAAAGTATTGATCAATTTTTCTTTATAAATAATCATAAAAGTTCAAATTAAAAACCTTATTGAATGAGTAAAAAAATTACTTCCAAAGTTTTATTATTCTAGTAACGAGGGATATAAATATTTATGTATGAAATATAAATATTTTTTACAAAAGTATAAAGCATCTAAAATTTAAGTAAATATGCGGATAAAATATGCAACTATATATCACTCCATTTTTATTTCTTCAAAAGATGCCAAAAAGAATCTCGGAAGGATAAATATTGTTAAATTGAGGGATAAAGTCAAACGATGTCTAGATCCTTTCACAAAGTTGAATTCTTAATTAATTTTCATCTCCAGCTCATTAATTCCAATAATTTAAAAGCCAAAATGGATAAGATAAGGAAACATAATTAACTTGATTAAAATTTACAGATCAATTTAATAAAAAAAATAGTTTCAAAATTCTTACTAATTTGCAACCCCTCCTAGCTGTTCACTTCAAACTTCAATTTGTATTACTTAAAAGGATCTGAATTTTGATAAGGTATATTTCTTTTTTTAAAGTTGAAATAAAATATTAAATTTATATTTTGAAAATTTTGAATATTTTATAATTTGTTCAAGTTTTAAAGTGTCTGATGTCAAATTTTATTGCTTTGAATTATGAAAAAAACTAGTCTTTATTTTTAGTTTTATGGAAATACATAATTAAAAATATTTAAAAAATTATAAATAAAAAGTACAATTATGACTTTAAATTTTGTTAAATAGTTAAATACTCCTGAAAACCCCAAAAATAATGACTTTGATTTTTTTTCCCCAAACAAAGGACATTTTAAATAACTATTTTAATTTGGGAAGAGGTCAACATAATGACTTTCTTGTCGCCTTTTTTCCGGGATTTAGAAGGAAAAACGAAACATTGGGCTTTTAATATTGAGAATTGAGATGTCAATTCATGCATATTTTGCTCTGCCAAGCCATGAGCTCTGCTAAAACCTAAACCATAACCATAACCATTCTTGTGGTCTATTTGCACTTTAAGTACATGGAATTATGGGATGGATCAAAGCTTGCTACTGAATTCACACAGGTGTGCTATTATTCTTTATAATGGTTTATCTTGCAATTTTCAAAGAAAATAGATTTATTGTTCAATGTACTTATATATGATGTATTTAACTTGGCAGGATGACATTGACTTGTTTAGAAAACAGCTAGTTGGGAAGCTAATCTTTTTAGAGCTCAATGAGATGAAGGATATTCAAAATGAAATTAAGACAAGAAAATTATCTTCAGAAGAATCAGACGAATAAGAAGAATTAGAAGAATCACAAAAATCAACGGAATAAAATATCAAACAAGAGGTCATATAATTAGCACCCCAAACCATCATTAATATATCATTTGGTTTTGTTTTTACTTACTTCAATTTAAGAAATAAATTATAATTCGAAAAACTTTTATATGTCGTTATGTGCGCAAATGGCCCACACAAAAGTTTTGGGGTACAATTGTGTGGAACATTACAACTTATTGTTATTATTTTTATTAGTGGCTTTGTGAAACTTATTATTGTAAGCTTAAGCATGAAATATTGTTCTCTTGGCACAAGTTATTACATTGTAATTTCTTTAACTTATTTCCTAATTATATTTTTCGACAAAAAGTTTGAGAAAACATTGCAATTGTTTACATCGCGAATGGTATGGCTCCAGCTATTTTTCGAAGAAAATCAAACAATCTATCGGGAGAATCCTTCTCCGGAAAATTCATTTCTTAATTTTAAAAAGAAAAAAAATCATATGCACCTAATCTAACTTTCGACCAAAATTTTTAAATATATCCTTGCCCAAAAAAAGATAAACCAAAAAACCGCTGAATCCTAAAAATTCAAAATTTAGCACATCCACAACGACAAATGGCAGACATTTTTTTGGTGTCCACCATTTTTTGTTGCGGACAACCAAAAACCAAAAATAAAAAAAAGTCAGATATCAACGCTGAATTTTAGTAGATTTGTCTAATAATTTTCAAAAATAAAAAGTACAACTAAAATTTTGAATATGTTAGAAAGATCATTAAACAAAATAGATAAAACATCTTATAATTTAGATGTACTAGAAGGACTTCGAAACATTTTTTAGGCATGATTTTTCACAGCTGTAATTAAGTTAAACTATTTCTTGATATGTTACTAGTAAAAATTAAAAATATTTTGGATCTGAGTTATTGATCCCGGTTCAAAAGTCACTTTTAGATAAATAAATAAATTATAGTGATCATTCTAGTACATTCAAATTCTAAGGTACTCCATCTATTTTAATATATTCCTAAAATCACTTCTAGAGAAATAGATGGATTACCTTAGTACTAGAAGGATCACGATAATTTCTTTATTTACCCAGAAGTGACTTTTGAACCGAGATCAATAACACAGATCCAAAGCATTTTTATTTTTTTTCAATAACACATCAAGAAATAATTTAATTTTTTTTACAGCCGGAAAAAATCATGCCTGAAAAATATTTCGGAGTCCTTCTAGTACATCGAAATTATGAGATGTTTTATCAATTTTGTTTGATGTTCTTTCTAATAGATTCAAATTTTTAGTTGTCCATTCTATTTTTGAAAATTAGTAATCAAATATATTAAAATTCAGCGTTGATATCCCAATTTTTTGGGTTTTGGCTGTCCGCAACGACAAATGGCGGACACCAAAATGTGTCCGCCATTTGTCATTGTGGAGTGCTAAATTTTGAATTTTCAGAATTGGAAATAGGAAATGACATGCTGGTACGGCTTAGAATGTTCTAATTGGTCAATTGGGTTTAAGAAAACATATAAATTAAGGCCCTTGCGAACCCTAGTTCCCTAGGCTATATAAAACTTGTTTTAGTTAGCCTCCATTGTTTTGGTGTCTCGTTCATATCCTTCATCTTTATCTTTGTTTACAAAATTCAAACATACAATTGAACCACTCAACCTGATCTCTATATTAAAAAATGTGTTTAAAAATCAAGTTTTATATTTTTGTAAATTTATTTACTATTTGTTTAGATATCTACAAAATCACTTATTTTTTTATGGTCCAATAACAGTGATTTTGTACCTATCTAAAAAAATAGTAATTTTATTTTCAAAAAGTATAAAATTTGGTCTCCAAACACATTTAAATATGGAAATCATGTTGAGCGGTTTGAATCGCCTGTTTAAACTGAAAATAAATTTGTTGTTATTCTATAGGAATAACAGGAACCTGTTATTCTGTTCTCAACCGTTCAAATTTTTCCATATGCGAATCTCAAGAAAGAATGTTTTTTCATGCACGAATCTCAATGAAGATCAATGGTTGTTGAATAAATATAATCTTATCCTTATCCGTATCTGATAAGTTAACGAAAAAATATAATCTTATCCTTACTATCTTTTTGAATACCATACGAGTTGTGTAAATAGATTAAAGGATCTCATTAACACCCCTAATTATGATTATTTTTCCGACAAGTTCAATATTGTACCTAATAAGTTGAAGTCCTGCTGCGCAGCTCTGGAGAAACGGAAGTGTTTTCCATCGATCAATCTTCAACACATTTAATATGCAAATTTCCATTTTCATTCACAAAACCAATAAACTACCAAATATAGCTCTATACGTGATAGAAAATTTAGTGTATTCCTCATGATTAAAAATCTAATTAAATGTAACGTAAAATTAGATATTAATATTGAACTTGCATGTACACTAAAATTTTATTTTACTTTTTTTACAATAGCATTTTGCATGTACACTAAAATTAGATATTAATATTACTTTTTTATTAATATTGAACCGCTCTATCTCTCTTAACTAAAAAATAATGGTATCAAAATTTTATTTATAAATGCATAATTTTATTACTATTACTTTAAGTACATGATTACATATTTCTTTCGTCTACATGTGCAGATAATTGTTGTCTTATTGCAAATTTAGTAAAAAAAAAATTATTTGTCACACATATAAAATGTACAATCACATTTTCTTTCCTCCTACATGCACTTTTTATTTCATTGCACACTTTTTGTTGCCTTCCCGGCTATGTTGCATGGATACGGATACGGATATCGTATTGGATACGATACGGATACAGCGATACGGTAATTTTCAAAAATCTCGGATACAATACGCCTATTATATATATATTTATTATATTATTAAGTATTATATAAATTAAATATAAAAATATGGGTACAATAACACAAGGATATATTAAATATTAAACCTACTCTCTTCTAACAAGAAAGATGAGTGCTTGTAGTGGTAAAGCAACATGGTGTTGAGCAACCAACGTGGGTTCGATTCTTGCTTGGCACAAAGAAAAATTTTAGCCTTGGGTCTATGCGCGGTGCACGTATCGGGTCCGTATCGTACCCGTATCCGTATCCGATACCCACCCGATACGGGTACGGGTCCCAGTTTGAAGTATCCGAGTAACATAGCTTCTCGGTGAGTAGCTTAACTACTATAAATATTAAATTAGAAAATTCAATTGTTTGTGAGTTTAAACAATTTTTTTTTTTTTTAAATCTTCACAGAAGAGTTTAAACAAACATTGTGGTTTTAAAATAATTTAAATAAAATTGAATCACATGTGAGTTTAAAATATCTTATATAATATATAAATAGAGTATGGCTAAATTGCTGCCGGCAGCATTCTGGACAGCTGCTGCCGGGGGCAATTCGGTCATTTCCGGTGTTCAAACAACAAATTTTTTTATACAGATATTCAATCTATATTAAAATCTACTTGGAGACCAAATTTTACATTTTTTGGAATTTTTTAGCTATTTATTAGGCCACTTTGAAATTGGCTGATCCGGGTGAACAGTGCACCAAAATTCTGGACCATGTGATCTGGAATTTTCAAAGTGGCTTAATAAATAGTAAAAATTCCAAAAAATGTAAAATTTGGTCTCCAAGTAGATTTTAATATTTAGAACACGTTGAACGGTTCGGATTTGTTGTTTGAGCACCGGAAATGACCGAAATGCCCCCGGCAGCAGCTGTCAAGAATGCTGCCGGCAGCAATTTAGCCATACTCTATATAAATAATAGATATTAGAGTAAATCAATTATCCATAAGAAATATTATAAAATAACACATCACAGTTAAATAACGGCTTCAGATGCGTATGTTTTGTCCATTTGTTTTGTATACTACTCAATTCTATTTAATTTGAATATATACCCTGTTCAACTATTTGTCTATTCTGGCAATATTTCTAATTGTTGTCGTGACGCTAAAGCTAATTTTAATTAATCTATTGTTTTTTTTTTTAGTTTAGTTAGTTTATTTATTATATGACAAATAAAGTTATATCTTAATTTTCATCATTGACCTATTATTTTTGTTTTTATAAAGCCTTTTTGTTGAAGTTATACAATTTCGACAAGACAAATACTCGCCCCACAACAAAAAGTTCAATAAGAACTACCGTCAATTTGAGCCAGTTTCATCTACTTTCAACACGTTGTTAATTTTTTATTTTTCTTTTCTCAATAAAATATTTCATAATTTTTTAGTAGAGAAAGTGATAAAAAAGAAATATTTTAACTTTCATGAAAATATGAAATTTCGGATTGAATATCAGCTCTTCAATCAAATAGTCTTGTCTTCTTTTGATTTTGTGCATCTTATTGATGCTTTTTTACGTGTAGTAGTCTAAATTTATTTAAGTACGTATCCGCCACACATACTCGCCACACGTACTTGTCATTTTCTTTTGAAAATTTTCCTAAATAAAAAGCACAAAATGACATATTATAAAATCTGTATCAAATTATTAACTCATTTCCACACGTGCATGCTGCTAAAAACATTAGAATTGAAAGAGTAGAGCTCAATGATCCCAATAAAAAATTAATAAGGTATGTTAAAGTATATAATGATTTCTTTATATCCATTCAGATTTGAAATGAATTGTCAATATTAATTGATCGTTATCAGAAGAATATATAGTATTCGATTATAAATGCATTTTTCATCGTCTATTTTTTTACGAAAATATATCATTTTGTATGAGATTTTTTTTTGTTCTCTTATAATATGTCCACGTTACAACACACATGCACATATTATACGTAACATTTAATTTGAATTGGGTTTGCATTTGAATTTAGACGAATCAATCTATTTTAATGGATATTGTTGAATAAATTTTTTTTTTCATTGGGCTATTTTTTTATGAAAATATTTTATTTTATATGAGTTATTTTTCTTTTATAATATGTTTCCGTTGCAATGCGCGGGCATTATACTAGTTTGTAAATACAGGGATAATAATGTTATAGATTTAATATTTTTTAATGTTATAAAAAATCGAGATAATAATGAAACCTAATATTTTTGGGGGAATAACAATGGAACCTAAAATTGACAATGAATAAAAAGGAACATTACCAATAACCCTAGCTGCAGCAGCAACTTTTTTTTTTTATGTTTCAACTTACCAAGGTTTTAAAATAATTTATCTGCTTTGTTGAAAACAATTTATCTGATTGATTTTGTTTCTTGATAGAGTGGAAATTGAACATTTAATGTTACACCCAATGATTCACAACCAGGAAAACAAAACCAAATATGTTACAAAAATGAAGTAAACCACAACAAACCAATCCAATTCAAATCGATGGAAAATTTAAGAGTACAATTACAATTATTATTTTTTAAAATACAGACAATAAAAAAAAATTGAAATTACAACCATCGCAAGTAAGAAAAGTAGAACAATACACCAACAACAAACTCCAAATGGGAACTTGCAATGAATGAGACTGGAGATCAAACCGTTCGTCCTCTCGTGATATTCTGCTTAACATAATCCACGTAATTATAATTAATAGTAGATCAATCACAAGAAAAGAAATAGGAAATTGCCCAACAGTCATGCCAAGTACATGAATAGCAAATCAAGACGAGGAAATGTAAAGAAATTTTACAATCAAAGAGGCATGACGAATCTCACCTATTATTAGTACGGTGGATTGCTGAATTTTGTATAGATCTTTTCCTTGCATAGATTCGTCTAGCTCAGGTGATGGCCAATTACTAATAGCTCTTGAAGAGTCCGCACCTTTTGTAGCTCGGGAAGTGTGTGCAAGCTCTTGACAAAGGTTAATTTCGAGGTGAGTAAGGATGGCATGGACTCCCACTTTTTATGTCCCAGTGACATAGATACGGCAGATGACTGAGCTTCAGGTTTTGAGGTTAGGAAACCCTCCAGTTTGAACAGATCAACTCAGTTCCCATATATGCAGCTTCAACTAAATGAAGTATCCTGAGCTTTGCAATCTCCCTAATATGAACATTGGATCTTTCTCAAGCCGAGTATGGTAGAGTTTCAATTTTGTGAGATTTGTTGGGAACATCTCAACACTTGGAACAATATATTTCTTCCCCACTTTCCGGAGAGAGATAATTTTTGTATCTTCTCATGGCAAGGTAAGTCTGTTTACCA
>JAJGRW010000919.1:132767-169120 GCA_025461045.1 Carex parvula
AAAATCGGATATATGCAACAGCTGAGTAAGAATTTTTAAAAAAAATTAGCATTTCGAGTTGCCAAAATATATTTTATGTTTTTATCACCGCACCATGGACTATCCAAGTGGGCCCTACCTATATAATTAACGAAGGGTTCATCATTTCTATAACCTTTGGACGAAAGATATAACTGAGCATTCATTACTTTTCATTTAATTTGACTTAAGAAATATCTACTTATTCATAAACAAATATTATCCAACTTCTTTGATGTCAACTTTTATGAAAACTATTGTTATAGGTGCTTGATTCAAGTTACTCAAAAATCTTGGAACGGCTACTGCAAATACTGTCGTATGCATGATCTTCTACGGGACCTGGCTATTCAGAAAGCCAAGGAGAAGAACTTCTTCACCGTATTCTCCAAAACAGAAAAAGATGTTAACAACCTAGCTGCTAGCGAACCGCACCGTGTGGCACTGCAATCTTTCACTCACATAAAGGATGGTATTTTCTCAGAAAATACTCGTTCTTTACTCTGTTTTGGTTTGAACAAATATGAACCAGATGATAGCTTTATCAAACTAAATTATAGTGGCTTTAGACTACTTAGAGTGTTAAACTTTGAGAGTGTCAATTTCACCAAATTCAGACAGTGGCCGAAGTGCTTGATACACTTGAGGTATTTGGGTTTACGAGACTGCCATATTCCACTGGATATATTTAAGAACTTTTCCTTTTGTAATCTAGAAACCATTGATTTAGAGGGATCGCAAACAAAAACTGGCCCACCACTAATTACGCCAACATTAGATTTGTGTGATGTCGTAATCCCAACTCTAAGGCATGTATATGGTGGAGGTAATTTCAATTTACCTTTAAAATGGGATCAACATACAAATCTACAAACATTTTCTACGGGGATACAGATAGAATTAGTTGTTCAATTAGAACGTTGTATCAACTTGCGTACGTTATTGATTGACATTATGGATCTAGATAATGAAAGGGCTCTAAAAGAGTGGCAAAACCTCAAGGGTGTGCTGAGAATGACAGAACAGTTGGTCTCTCTCTGTATTAAAACAAATGGGTTCCTACCATTTGGTGGTACAACAGACTTACCTTGTCATGAGAAGATACAAAAATTATCTCTCTTCGGAGAGTGGGGAAGAAATATATTTGTTCCAAGTGTTGAGATGTTCCCAACAAATCTCACAAAATTGAAGCTCAGATATACTCTGCTTGAGAAAGATCCCATGTTCATATTAGAGAGATTGCAAAGCCTCAGGATACTTCATTTAGTTAATTGCTCATATATGGGAACTGAGCTGATCTGTTCAACCGGAGGGTTTCCTAACCTCAAAAACCTGAAGCTCAGTAATCTGCCGAATCTACGTCATTGGGACATAAAAGAGGGAGCCATGCCCATCCTTACTCACCTCAAAATTAACAATTGTCACAAGCTACACACACTTCCCGAGCTACAAAAGGTGCGGACTCTTCAAGAGTTACTGGTAAAAGACCCATCAAATGAGCATAATAAGGTGAGATCTCATGCTCGGGAAGTGTTTTATGTTGAACTAGCACACATATGACTTTATCAATCTCCCACTTGAACTAGAGTATATAAAAACTCTAAACAAAAAAAAAAAAAATGTACTGAACAATAAGTAAATACATCACATGTATCTAAGCTTAAACATACAATCTAGCACACATTGCGGTTTCGCCAAACAGTTTTTTCTCGTAATAGTCATTCCACGACCATCAAGTCGCGGGTCACAAAACATAAAATATAATAGTATGAACTTAAAGAAGGACCTACTATTGGTTTCTAGCGCATAACACTATTAATCTCTCACTTGAACTAGAGCATATAGAAACTCTAAACAAGTCGAACAAATGTACTAAACAAACTCTTGCGGGTTTCGCTAAACTGTTCTTCCCATAATAGTCATCCCATCAAGTTGCGGGTCACAAAACATAAAATACAATAGTATGAGCTTAAATAAGGACCAACTATATTTTGGCTCCTAGCACACGACACTATTTATATCTCACTTGAACCAGAGCATATAGAAACTCTAAGCAAGTCGAATAAATGTACTGAACAAACCATTGGGTTTCGCCAAACAGTTCTTCCCGTAATAGTCATACATCAAGCTACGGGTCACAAAACATAAAATACAAAATTCAGCATATCCAGCGCATAATAAGGTGAGATCTCATGCTTCTTTGGTTGTAAAATTTCTTTACAGTTTCCTCGTCTTGATTTGCTATTCATGTACTTGGCATGGCTGTTGGGCAATTTCCTATTTCTTTTCGTTTTAATTGATCTACTATTAATTATAATTACGTGGATTATGTTAAGCAGAACGAGGACATTTGACGAGTGGATACCACACAAAAGAATGTAAGTAAGAGGATATCACATAATCTTACAAATCCCCTCTCTGCGTAGAGACCAACGGTTTCATCTCCAGTCTCATTCATTGCAAGTTCCCATTTGGAGTTTGTTGTTGGTGTATTGTTCTACTTTTCTTACTTGCGATGGTTGTAATTTCAATTTCTTTTTATTGTCTGTATTTTAAAAATAAAAAAATTGTATTTGTACTCTTAAATTTTCCATGGATTTGAATTGGATTGGTTTGTTGTGGTTTACTTCATTTTTGTAACATTTTTGGTTTTTTTTTCCTGGTTGTAACATTAAATGCTCAATTTCCACTATATCAACAAACAAAATCAATCACATAAATTGTTTTAAACAAATCAGATAAATTATTTTAAAACCTTGATAAAAAGTTGCTGCTGCAGCTAGGTTTATTGGTAATGTTCCTTTTTATTCATTGTCAATTTTAGGTTCCATTGTTATTCCCCCAAAAAAATATTAGGTTTCATTATTATCTCGATTTTTTATAACATTAAAAAATATTAAATCTATAACATCATTATCCCTGTATTTACAAATTAGTATAATGCCCGTGCATTGCAACGGAAATATATTATAAAAAAAAACTCATACAAAATAACATATTTACATAGAAAAAAATAGCCCAATGAAAAAAAAATTATTCAACAATATCAATTAAAATAGATTGATTCTAAATTCAAATGCAAACCCCATTCAAATTAAATGTTACTTATAATATGTGCATGTGTGTTGTAACGTGGACATATTATAAGAGAACAAAAAAAAATCTCATACAAAATGATATATTTTTGTAAATAAATAGATGATGAAAAATGCATTTATAATCGAGTACTATATATTCTTTGATAATGATCAATTAATATTGACAATTGATTTCAAATCTGAATGGATATAAAGAAATCACTATATATACTTTAACATAACTTATTAATTCTTTTATTGGGATCATTGAGCTCTACTCTTTCAATTCTAACGTTTTTAGCAGCATGCACGTGTGGAAATGAGTTAATAATTTGATACAGATTTTATAATATGTCATTTTGTGGTTTTTATTTAGGAAAAAATTCAAAAAAAAAATGACAAGTACGTGTGGTGAGTATCTGTGGCGGGTATGTACTTAAATAAATTTAGACTTCTACACGTAAAAAAATATCAATACGATGCACAAAATCAAAAGAAGACAAGATTATTTGATTGAAGAGCTGATATTCCATCCGAAATTTCATATTTTCATTAAAGCTAAAATATTTCTTTTTTATCACTTTCTCTACCAAAAAAATATGGAATATTTTATTGAGAAGAGAAAAATAAAAAATTTACAACGTGTTGAAAGTAGATGAAACTGGCTCAAATTGACGGTAGTTGTTATTGAACTTTTTGTTGTGGGGCGAGAATTTGTCTTGTCGAAATTGTATAACTTCAAAAAAAGGTTTTATAAAAACAAAAATAATAAGTCAGTGATGAAAATTAAGATATAACTTTATTTGTCATACGATAAATAAACTAAACCTAAACTAAAGTAAAACAATAGATTAATTAAAATTACCTTTATCGCCACGTGATCACTCAAAAGAAAGCAATGTTTCTTTTAATATTTATAAACTCGGAAATACTATCGGTTCGGACTACAAGCGCACAATCCTTATCGAGTAGTATATACGAGGTCGATCCACAGGGAATATTGGTTCAGTGCTTCGAGCGATTGAATCACAACCTTTCGAAAGGCTAGATGAAATCTGAAAATTGAGAGATGTTTGTTGATCAATGTAAATTAGGAAGCAATTAAAAGTAATTAAAATAAAGATAGAGATGAGAATTCCTAGGGTTTCGGCACACCATTGTCACTCAATCCGCCTTGATAATATATTCCTGTTGCGTCTGATTTCCTGTTGTTGTTTTATGAAAGATAACCACATAGGTCACTGCGATTTATGTTACGCCAGATGACAGATCTTTCACCGAGACTCTACACAGGACAATGCGATTTACCTTACGCAACTGTCTGGTCTCTAAAAACCCCAAATTACTACACAGATCAATGCGATTTTCCTTACGCAAATGATGGAATTTGGTACGCATTTTGTTGGTCTGGTTTATGGTTTCCCCGCTAAGGTTTTCTTCACATAAACCTAATAGATCTCAACGAGACTAAATCATACAAATAGTTTCTCTTGCCATTAAAGCACTGTCACTACTCTAATGAACTCAAACTAGATCATTGAACTTAGGTGAAGAGATAATAAATCACAAAAGCATTTAGATACAACAACAAGAAACCATAATCAACAGAAATATATATATCAAAACATCAAGAGTAACAAGGTTTACTGCCTAGCCCTAAGAAAAGGAACTTAGCCGCGGAACGGCATAGTTACAAGCACTCCTCTCTTCTCTTTTTAATCAAATCTAACCCTAATTACAAAGATGCCTATTCCTTCTGTCCAGGGGCCTTATATAGGAGTGTAGGGACGTGTAGAGGTTGAGTAGGGGCTAAGAAATCAATCTGGAAACAGTTGTCGGCAGTTATTTTCCAAGAGGTGCCTTCGGTTACGGACCGTATCAAGGTGATACGGTCCGTAATGAGACCTTGACAGTTATAGTTTAACTTCCAGCGCTATCTTCTGAGTCTGTGCTATGCCTAGTCCGTATTAGGCAATACGGACCGTAACCAAGACTTAGTTGAAAGCGTCGCTGATCTGATTGACCTGATTCTAGCTCCATTTGATGTGAAATTGTCCCAAAACCTGTTTTCTGCAATAAAACATAAAGAAGGGTGACAGTAGCCTTTTTCTCTAAATAATTAAACATAAGTGTGAGAAAATATGCAAAACCTAAGCCAAAACCCTACGTAAATCATCATCATTTTGACTCTGATCACGCCTCCCAACTTGAATTGTTGCTTGTCCTCAAGCAATGACATCCCAGCTGGTCAAAGATCCGGTCTAGGTTAAACCATACAATCTCAAGGACTTGTTTAAAATTAAATTAGAACTTTGGTTTGGTACAATTGGCATGACAATAAAAATTTAGAACTCTAAAATATTGATGATCTCTCCCTTGAACAATTTATTCACCCCATGATTGACCTTATTATGCTAACCCTAGAAAAATTATTATCGAACAATCTAATTCACAAATATCCTTAAAATTGAGAGTATTAATTTCCCCTTCGATTATACATGGATCCCTTCCAATCAATAGGAATTCTAATGATATAAATTTTGATTTTCCTTCCCAATTGATTGGAGCAAAGTATGACAACTAAGTGTGTTGGTACTTGTGACTATTTTTTGAAATTTAAATATGTACAAAAACTTAAAATTTGGGAGGTTTTCTCGAGCCTATTGGTAACCAGTCTTGCGTAGGCACCCGTACTCTTTTTATCCTCCATCTTTTATTCTATTTTTTTTGAATTTTTCTCATTTTCGATTTTTTTGTATTTTTCTATTTTTCTGAAAAATAAAATAACATATTTTTGTGTCACAAGCACCATGATTACACACAATTTCAAGTATTCATTCATACAAGAAATTATTGCATAGTTTCGCTAGGGGTCTATCTATAATAAATGGGTATTCTAAAACACTATCAAATTTAAAAGACTTTGCAAAAATAAATTACTCAAAAATAAAAATTCTAGGGTTTGCAATTTTTGATCAACTCTCATGGTTAGCAATTAATTGTTCACTTTGAAATCATAATAATTTAAAAATTCTGAATTTTTGGTATCATGGCCAATTGTCTAAACCTTAGCCTAATTAAAATTTTAAAACAATTCCTTATTTGATTAACCTACTCCTAAGGAAAAATAAAATTGCAAGCTAGCTAAAAAGCTCAATTTAATCATTCTAGGATTTTTGGTAAAGCCTCCAACCCTAGTCAAAAATTGAGTAAAACTACTAGCACCTAAGAATGCGAAATTCTTTTAAAGATACATGGTCAATTTACTCTCCTACCCCCCGAATAAAATTGAGCATTGTCCCCAATGCTCGAGAGATAAAAATAAAGGAAATAGTAAAGTAAAAGGACCAGGGAAAGATACAACTCACTGCACCTCAATCCTGAGGTGGTGGAGGTGGTGGTGGGTACTGGATCTCCTCGTAGAATGACGGGTCGAAGAGTCCGTATGGTGGTGGATGGTATGGTAAACCGGTGGTGAGGGCATGCTGGTAGTACTGCTGTGATAAGTGGCGGGCCTGCCGTGCCTCCCGCCTGTTGTTGGCAGCATTCCCTCGCAGCTCGTCCATGCCCTGACGAACCTGACCTACAGAGTGACGTGTCGCGTCATACTGCTGGTCAAGCCGGGCATAAGTAGTCCTGGTGTCGATGGAGAACCTCTCCATGCTTGCGTTGACACTCCGGACGGCTTGTAGAACCCGGTTGTATCCACTCTGAGGGGCATCAGATGGTCCCGCCCCTTGTCGCGCTGCTTCCGCTGCGAGCGCCTCTTGCCGAGCCCTTTGCTCATTTGCCGCCATTTCTTGCATGTATGCGGCGGCTGCTGCAGTCTCGGCCCTGTCTTCTTCCTCAGCCTCGGCCTCTAAGGCCTCAAAATCGACCTCATCATTGCTCTCTTGAGCGGCCTGTCTGCCGATAGGGGCCACTTGCTTCCACTTTGCTTGGTTTTTGAGAGGTAGCGGTTTGCAAGGCATTTGAACCATCCTGCTTTCAATGTGGTAAAGGTATGGCTCGGGAGGTCTGCCGCTAATAATTCTCATTGTAGTTAGGCAGTTGATATCTAGAAATTTCATGTCGGTGCCTTCTTTCAAGAAACCCACTTCGAGTCTGAGTTGCTGAGCGAGGATTGTTGCGATGGCACCGATGGATATGTTTTCTCTGCCTCTTTTGTTCGTTCCAATCGAGTGGATGTGGTTGCAAAGGAAGTGGCCGATGTGCGGAGGCTCTTCCGGTGTGATGAGCATACACTTGAGGATGTACAGCTCGGGGAAGGTGACTTTCGCACAGGTCTCACCTCGAGCGAAAAGAGAGTTGCTGAGAGCCGCTTGCATGTAGCGGAGTACTGGATGGACAATGTGGCTGGCGACTCTCGGATCACTGATGCGGTCATTGGTGTTCATCTTCCAAAAATGTCTATCATCATCGAATGCTTGCGTTCCTTCATCTTTAAAACCAAAGATGTCGCAGAAATCATGCATTGACATTTCCTGACTTATATTCATCAGTTGGAACTTGATCACGTCATTTTCGGAAGAGAAAGTAGAGATGAATTCTCTAGTGAGGTCGTCATAGACCGGGACATCTACCAGCTTGTTGAGAAAGTCCCAGATGTGAACCCTTTTGGCTAGGGTTTTGAATTGAGCGAGGAGGCCGAGATCTTGAAGGGTTTCGATATGGATGGCCTTGTGATTTTTGATTGTGTTGTCTTCCAATCTTTCGAAGACTCTGGCGTGTGCTCTGGAGGTGAATTTTATATCCAGGGGGTTATATTGCGGCTCCTCCATTGGTTGTGGCTCGTTTTGAGGAGGAGATTCCGGCAATTCTTCTCGCTCGGGGCTTTGCTCGGGCGATTGTGGATTTTGAGAAGAAGACTCCCCCCTCTTCTTTTTGCCCAGACCTGTCAAAGCTTTGAGAAGACCTCGTGTTTTCGGGGCCATTTTAGAGTTTTAACCTTCTCTATTACGGGCCGTATTGGTTCAATATGGTGCTATTACGGACCCGTGTGCTGGTGAAATTTGGCCAATGACAGGACTTAATACGGACCGTATTGATGGATACAGACCGTAATGGACTGATACTGGTTCTGGTAAAAGCCGATAAAACCTAATTTTTTTGTTGTTTTTCGAGATTTTTGGTTCTAAACTAAATTTGAAACAAAGAACACACTAAAAACTAAATTGCAAAGAGAGGTGAAAGATAAATTTAAAGAAATTAAAACAAAATCGAAAAACAAGAGAGAAATGGGGGAAGAACCGAAAAATGGTGGAGATTGGTGCTTTTGGTGGATGCGGGTTGGAGTCGACATGGATTGAAGGTTTAGCGGTAGCGCGAGAGGTGGTTGAGGCGATCTCCTTGGTGGCCGGCGGTGGATTGCGAGGTTGGCTCGGGTTTTTGCAAGAAATGTGAGAAGGAGGAAAGGAAGGAGGAAGAGAAGTAGAGAAGGAAGAGGAGAGGAGAGAAACGGGATAGAGGGCTTAAAAAAATAGAAAATTTCTATTTTGAACGGTTACCCAACTTCGCGCCTCTTCGTAGACGGGTTTCAATTTCACAGATCGGTTTTTATTACGGACCGTATTGGCTGATACAGTCCGTATTCGATCCAGAAATTTGAATCCCAATAACTTCCAACTTTCTTTTTTTAATACGGTCCGTATTGGCTAATATGGACCGTATTAGCTACTGTCTTCCCTTTTCTTGGACTCCTGATCCGTATTCACTGTCGCAGTCCGTATTGGCTGATACGGTCAGTAACAGAGAATATTTTCTTGACTTTTCCAATATTTTTAACCGAGCTCTTCCTCTAGCATGTTCACCTGGTCATAGAAAAATGAGTGAATGTGATTCGTTCTCCAGTTAAAGTCCTAAATAAATAATTATGCGAAAATATAAAAATGGCCTTGGGTTGCCTCCCAAGAAGCGCTTGTTTTAAGTCATTAGCTTGACTTTGTGTCGCATCAGTTTCTTCCAGATACCCTCCCGTTAATGCAAGCGGGTTGCTTGTCGGGTGGTTCGCCTTCAGCGTCTTCTGTGGTTTCATCATCACTGCCCTTCTCGAAGAATTCGGTTGGTATTTGAGGTCCGGGGTCGAATGCTAGACACACACCGAGTACTGCTTCAACCTCGTCCAGTCTTTGAGAAATTGCATCGAGTTCTTCGCGTAGGTTTCTGGTTAGTGTTAGGGCTAGGAGAGAATAATTCCTATGGTTTGCGATATTATGACTTTTGTTCAGATCATCGGTTTGTGTTGTCACGGAGGTTGGATGGACCTGACCGTTATCTTGTACAATAAACAGTTTTTTCCACTTCTTCTTCGTATACCATTTCTTCGATGCCTTCAAATTCACTCATTCGCAATTCATCATTGCCACCCTCATCCGTTGTTTCCAAATTGTAGACAAGATGTATGTCAGGAGGAACTTTAACCTCATTCATGCTGAAGATCATTTTGTTCTCGCCAACATTGAGTGAGATTCTCCCATTCCTAACATCAATCATTGCCCCACATGTGGCGAGGAATGGCCTCCCAAGGATGATCGGAATATGCTCATCTTCTTCCATATCAATTACCACAAAATCTGCTGGTATCCAAAATTTACCGACTTTGATTGGAATATCACGCAACATTCCCTCAGGATATCGAATTGATCGGTCAGCCAGTTGCAATGAGATCCGTGTTGGTGATAGGTCTCCACATTCCAGTCTATCAAATACTACCTTAGGCATCAGACTCACACTTGCTCCTAGATCACATAAAGCTCTCTTAAAATCGGTTGTGCCAATGGTGCATGGTATTGAGAAACTTCCCGGATCTTTCAACTTCGTCGGTAATTTGCTTTGCACGAGTGCACTACATTCCAGATTGAGCGGAATTGTTGAGAGTTCTTGGAGTCTACTGCGGTTCGAAAGAATCTCCTTCAGAAATTTAGCATACGAGGGTATGCTTGCAATTGCTTTAGTGAAGGGGATCGTGACATGTAATTGCTTGAGTGTCTCCATGAATCTCGTGAATTGCTGCTCTACCTTGTGATTGGCAGGCCTTGGAGGGAATGGCAGAGGTGGATTGTAGGGTGGTGGTGAAATGTATTCAGGTTCGGGTTGTCGCTCGTCTCCACCTACGGTGTCATTTTGCTCCTTAATAAGATCTGTCTGCATTTCGAATACGGGCGGCTCCGGTGGTTGCGGCTCGTACTCTTCTGAATGCGATGGCTCTGCATGCATCTCATCGGAAGTTTGATCGGGCATGGGAGGTCCCTGATAAGCTGTACCGCTCCTTAGTGTTATGCTCTTGCAAGTCTCTCTTGGATTTTCTTCCGGTTGGCCCGGAAATTTGCCTTTTCCACGTGCGATACTAGAGAGTTCTCTTGCCATCTTAGAGACATTGTCTTCTAAGTCTTTGTTGCGGTTTGTTAAGGATTCAATCTTTTGTGCAATTTCGGCGTTAGTCTTCTCTTGCTTCTCTAGGAATCTCTCCATTAATGATGTGATGTCTGGTTGCTGTGGTTGATTGTATTGCCTTGGTTGGTAATTCGGTTGAGGATTGTTGTATCTTGGCTGGAAATTGGATTGTGGTTGGTAGTTCTGTTGAGGCGCAGCAGGCCTTTGATTGTTTGCGTATGAGAGATTTGGATGGTTTCGGTTGTTCGGATGGTATGTGCTGTAGGCGGGCTGAGGTCGAAAGCTATTATCGATTGCATTTGCATGCTTCATTTCTTCCTCAGGTTCCGTCACATTCATACATTCGGTCATCTCATGCGCTCCTCCGCAATAGCCACATGCTGTTGCGGAATTGACTGCTGCTACCGTTCGCTGCTTGGTCTGCTTGTTAAGTGCCATTTGCAAAGCATCTATCTTTGCGCTCAGCATGGAGATATCATCTACTCGGTGCATGCCAGGTGTTGGCGCTGGCTTCTTTCGCTCAGGGATCCAGTAGTGTTTGTTGATAGCAATCTCTTCAATTAGGTTGTAAGCCTCTTCAGGTTCCTTGTTCATGATTGCTCCTCCTGCGGAAGCATCAGTAGACAACCTATCGGTAGGGTTTAGACCATTATAAAAAGTTTGGACAATCAGCCATATTTCTAGACCATGATGTGGACAACACCTTAACATATCTTTATATCTATCCCATGCCTCACACAATGTTTCACCATCCCTTTGTTCAAAATTAGTAATTGCATTTCTAAACCTTGAAGTTTTGGACGGTGGAAAATATTTTGCAATAAACACATTAAACAATTGGTCCCAAGTTTGAATAGAATTGGCCGGTAAGGAAAACAACCATGCTCTTGCTTTATCTTTTAATGAGAATTGAATAGCTTTATCCTCGGTAGCTCCGTTGATCTTTATCGTCTCGCATATTCCTAGGAAAATTGACAAGTGAAGATGTGGATCTTCATTTGGAAATCCTCCAAATTGCTGTTGCGAAACCATTTTTATGAGAGCAGGTTTGATCTCAAAATTACGGTTTGTAACAGTTGGCGGGTTTATACTAGAATTAGGATCATTCGCGCGCGGTACGCAATAGTCTCTTAGAAGTTTGGGTCTTGCTGCATCGTGAACTCCATTGTTAATCGGTGGAATATCCATGTTGATCGAATCTGGGTCTTCTTCGCCTTCAGAATTACTAGATGAAGAACTATAATTGGTTCTTATCGGTGATGTGCAAGCGAATTGTCCCCTCCTACTAGCAATCCTCTCGAATCTTCGTACGGATGATTCGGCCAGCGTGCAGTGTCCTAACAAAGAAAAGAAAATCTGAAAATTAAACTAGAAAATAAAAATAAAAACGAAATTAAAAATAAAAGAAAAATAAAAATGAAGAAAATAAAAAGATATCTAGGCGTTTCTAATTAATTGGATTCAATGATCAAAGCAATGGCGTCTTTCGAGGCCTTGCACAATGAACCGTTATTTCCCGGCAACGGCGCCAAAAAGCTTGATCACTCAAAAGAGAGTGATAAGCCTCAATTATATATACCTTCGGTCGAGGTTTTACCTCCTAAACTATACCAAAACCCTTGTATTGTAGTCTAGTTCAGTATAGAATGCACCGTAGAACCAAGTTACTGCCTTCCCTTTATCTTATTTGCAGGAATCGAGCAAAAAGGAGCAAAATAGCATTTTGTGCGGGCCGCACAGATTCTGTGTGGGCCGCACTGATTTGTCCGAGAGTTTTGCGGGCTCTCGTACGGGCCGCAGGGAATTTGTGAAGGCCGCACGACCCCTTTTTCTTAGCCATTTTGCAGACGAAAACCAACTTTTGTGCGGGCCGCACGGATTCTGTGCGGGCCGCATCGATTTAACCGAAAGTTCTGCAACCGGCCGTGCGGGCCGCATGAAGGCCGCATGATTCCTCATGCCTTAGTCGATTTTTCAGCCGACTTCCAGTTTGTGCGACCCGCACGGAATTTGTGAAGGCCGTAGGAAGGCCGCACCAATGCCATTAATGCCTTAATTCATGATATCTTCTCAGATTTGCTGCCTGATCTTGGGGGGTTGTTTCCCAATGCACGAAAATAGCTATATATGGGCAGGGAGGCAGCAGGAGAAGGCATTCTTCATTCTAGGTTTAATTTCCACATCTCTCTACACATTTTCTCTCTTCTCCTCGTGATCAAAGGTGATTAAGAGCAAGGTTTGAAGGATTCTCGAGGAAGCAAAAGTGAAGATCAAATGCAGCGAGCAAGGAGATTGGTGTAGTCTATTCTCTTACTTGTTTTACTTTATTTTCATCATGATTTCTCTTGTAACTTTCTTGGATGTTAACTCACCCATGAAAGGCTAGATTTCCTCTCTAGGGGCTTAGGCTAGAAACATGAATTTGGTTTGAATCTATGTTTACTTGGATTAATTTCTTTATGATGATTGTTTGCATGTTTGTTTATTCTTGTTGATTTTATAATTCATGTGCTTGTATGATTTGATTGCTTGTTAATTTCCCGCTTGAGTCTAATCAACTTAAGATGCTAGGAGTTATAATTAATGGTACCAAATTGTATACATGAATTACCTTAGGATTGAGATTACAAATGACCAAATCTATTTCTTAGTCCGGAACCACAAGAACAAAGGTTGAATTGAGGTGAAGGACTTAATCGTGAAGCCTTATATTTGATTGGGACACCTAGAATTGAACCAAATATCGTATGAAGGACTTAAGCGTGAAGTATTGGTATTTAGGGATAAACTAGGCTAATCTGTGCTTATGGTCTAGATAGCTAGGGTGAAGAACTTAACCGTGAAGTCCGAATTATCTAGACACGTCATTAATTCACGAAAGTGACCCTTTTTGATATTTACGTTTAGAAACCCCATAATTGCAAACATGAGTTTAGAATACCGAGTAAATGTAGATTTGATCAAAGGATTGGATGCCGATAGCCCCTAGACTCTTATCCATTTGAATCACAAACTCCTTTTTATTTGTTTGTTTAAAATTGTCTTGCTTTGATTTCAACTCTCAATCGGGTATTGAACCTAAAAACCAATTTTACAACAAACCCCCCTTTTACTTTATTTGCACTATTTTAGAGTTAATTGATTTAGTAGAAAGTAAAATCTCCCGTTATCTTTGGATCGATACCCATAATTACTACAAGGACAGATTGTGCGCTTGAAATTCAATCTAACTTTGCGTATTTAGGTTTTATAAATTTAAAGCAGAAGTGTACGAAATAGACCAATTATTCCTATACCCAAAATACACAACAAGCTTTTGGTGCCGTTGCCGGGGATAACGGATAGATATTAATTTTTACTTTAAAAATTAATTCTAGAATTTTCTTTTATCTTATTTTACTTTTGTTTCTTTGAGACTCACGTTCTTCTTCTCTCTCTTTTCACAGCTTTGAACGCTGGCGCCTACCACTAGGAGCCAGATTCAGAAGGACAAGGCGAGTTCGTCAAACATGGCCGAACATCCGATCTATGGAATGCCCTTGGATGGTGATGAGGAGAACGGATCTCACGCCAATGTTGACAATGATCCTCCTCACGAGAACCCATTCCATGGCGCATATGGAAGGGGCAACCCTCCACCGCCTAATCCGAACGACCGCCGTCCTATGCGGGAGTTCATGAACCATCAAGATCCTCACCAACGCTTTGGCTATGTGGCACATGGGGGAACCAACCCCGATCTCAAACCCACTCTAATTCACTTGTTAGGTCAAAACCAGTTTGGTGGCGCATTAAATGAGGACCCTCACCAACACTTGGCAATGTTTGAAGAACATTGCGGTACATTTGCACCAAGGGGACCCCAACTTGATGCCTTAAAATTGAACTGTTTTCACCTTTCCCTTAGGGATGAGGCTAGGACTTGGTTGAGATAGTTGAACCCTAGGGTGACACAAACTTGGCCCGAAGTCCAAAAATTGTTTTTAGGCAAGTACTTTCCGCCTTCTAAAACCCAACACTTTAGGGCAAAAATCACCACTTTCAAACAAGGTGATGATGAATCGTTAAGCGAAACTTGGGATAGATGGCAAGAACTCTTGTGTTTGTGTCCTAACCATGGTATTGATGTGTGGCTATTGTTTCAGTTCTTCTATGCAGGTTGCACATACGCGACTAAATCTCAACTGAATGCAGCTGCCGGTGGAAATCTAGCCAACAAGGATTTTGTAGATGTCACACCCCGCAGCCATTAGTAGTGACAGAGCCCCGCCGTAAGCATACAACTCCATGTATGCTTACAAGGCAATTACGATATAACTCATTATAGTACAATAAAATAATAAAATAAGTTTATATATAACAATCTAAGTACCCAACATCTGGTAACAGTGACATATACAAAACGTATCTCATACGGATACTAACCATAAGGTATGACCTAGAGAACTATCCAACAAAAATATATATACATCTCTAGTCAAATAACCAAACAACTACTAAGGTAATATGGTGACATATACCAAAGGCCTACTACTCGTATGCCTCCCCAGAATCAGTCGTATCGCAACCTGTAAAAAGAACCCAAAGGGTGGGGGTGAGAATAACTTCTCAGTGCGAATTTGCCACAATCAGGTTATTGGACTTGCAATCAAAATCCATGTCCAAAAATGAAATTCGTACAACAACACATTAACAGTTCTAAATCAATATATAAATGAATGCGTATGCTCGACAACAATAATCAAGTGAAACACAATTCACGGAATTTCAAGATGAAGTTCAAACAACACATATTTGGCTTAACTCATTTTATTACGACTGGTAGCACCTACGGATGTCCCACCGAGCTGGACCCTTTATCCAACCCACATCTGCAGTGTCACTGACACCTACAGATGGCCCACCAGCTGGACCCTTTATCTGACACCCATCCGCAGTGCTTTGGCTTAACCATTAACTAAGGTCTGGTTCATAATCAGATAAAAGAAAATTCGTATGCAATAAGCTCAGAATCGTCCATTCGCAACATGTCAAACCAAACTGTCATTCCTGTCCCAGACTGGATATGACACCATTTCATCGTTTCCTCACAGTCACCCAAAGTCTCCGTCACGATCAGTCATTGCCCAGCATTGACTGATCTCAATCAATCACTGCCCAGCAGTGATTAATTATCCTCATGTGCACATGGTTTCGAGTCATCGCCCAGCGTTGATTTCGAAACGTTACCGACCATCCTAGATAGTCATAAATTGTTGGGGACTTTCGACCGTAGTTTCCAAAACAAAAGAACACAAACAAACGATATACCATTCAACATGCAAATCAACCATCTCACCATTCGGTTCTAATCATATTAATCTATGCAAACAATTCACACAAGTACAATCATGCTACCATCAAACATGCAACAATCAATATGCAACAATCAAACATACAACATGACAATCGGAAACAATTTAATTCCTGAAATGAAACATCAAACAAGTCCAAGAACCCTGCACCTGATTACGAAGAGCGTATCTCGCACTTATGGTTCGGACGTCTCGAAAAGTCCCGCAAGGTTTTGCTCACCCGAGCCTACACCTATATCAACATATATAATTTAATCTTTGTTCGACGATCGATATGGTTACTTGAGTTACATTAGTCTTTTTATACTTTCCTGCACATTCATTGCGGCCCGCAATGAATCCATTGCGGCCCGTAATGACCCCTACCGTTTTCCTGCATATTCATTGCGGCCCGCAATGAATCCATTGCGGCCCGTAATGACCTTCATAGTTTTCCTGTACATTCATTGCGGCCCGCAATGAATCCATTGCGGCCCGTAATGACCCCTACCGTTTTCCTGCATATTCATTGCGGCCCGCAATGACCTTTACAGTTTTCTTTTCCTGCACGACAAATTCACTGTCTCCACTCATTGCGGCCCGCAAGAGATCTTATTGCGGCCCGCAATAAGTCGGTTCGCAAATCAATTCGTCCACTACTCAAACCCTAGATCAATCAAAACCAAATTAAGATGAAATTGAGGAATAATTGCCTAAATTAGCAACATAGAAGCTCAAGGGAGATGGATTACTCAAAACTTATACAAAATTTTCAGATTTGATCGAAACCCTAAACGAGTGCCATGAATTTCGGATTTCAAACGAAGAAGGGAAAAGAAAATTACCGACGGGATGGCTAGGAGAGATCTACAGCTGCCTTCTCGGTTTCAACTTCGATTTCCCGGACGGTGGCGCAATCCGACGGGATTTCGGAGCTCTCCCTCTCTTTTCTTCTCTCTCTCTCTCTCGTTCTCTTCCTTTCTCTTTCTTTCTCTTTGGCCGGCCACACACAAGGGAGAAGGGAGAGGGGTGAGGGTTTATCAAAGAGGGTGCTTCGCGATTCGTGCTAGGATGAATCAATGGTCCGAATAATTCTAAAATCTAATATAAACCCATTTAACGTGTTTTAATTTCCCATTCCACGCTCGTCGATCAAATTTCAATTCCGTTTTAAACATTTTGAATAAATAAATGATTGAAATTTTATTATAAAATTTTCTTAACGTGACAGTAGAAGCCATGGAGATGATTGAGGACATGGCTATAAGTCAACGCGAATGGACTGCTGGAAGAGATGTGAAGAGAAGCAATGCACCTGCTGGTATGCTGAAGGTAGATGAGGTGACTGTTGTGCAAGCAAAGGTAGAATCTCTCCAAACTCAAATGAAGAAGATGCAGCAGGTAAAATCTATGGTTCAAAATTCACCATGTGGTATTTGTGGAGGTATGGACCATGCCACGATTGGATGTCAATACTCCACGGAAGGTAGTGAAACAGTTGAACAAGTTCATGGGTTGTTTTACAATGAAGGTAACAAAAGAAACGGCCCATACAACCAAAACAACTCTAACACTTACAACCATGCCACGAGGTACAACCATCCTAATTTTAGGTGGAGAAATGACAATGAAAATCCGAACCCAAATGCGGTACCAAACCAAGGAAATAGCAACCATTACCAAAATCACAATCCAAATCAAGGTAATGGTAACCAATATCAAAACCGCCAAGGTCAAGGCCCACCACCATTGTCTAGGATAGAGAAAATGATGGAAGAGTTTATGCTCTCTCAAAAGGAAACTAATCTTAGCAACAATAAAAAGTTTGATGATATTTCAGATTCTCTTAGAACTGTGAACAACAGGATGGACCTCATGCAGACTCAAGTGAGGTTACTTGAAACCCAAGTTGCTCAATTAGCCGCTTCTGCCGCACGCACTCCAGGTATGCTTCCCGGAAAAACTGAGCACAATTCGAGGGAACACGCGAATGCGGTAATTCTCCGAAGTGGCACACAATACGACGGACCAAAAATGCCGGAAGAGGAACCGCCCAAACAACCGACCGCCGCACCTCAAACAACAGAAGCAGGATCTTCTGCGGCCTCAACACCACCTTCTGCGCCCTCTTCTGCGACCTCAAGGCCAACTCCCCCGATTTGCACAGATTTTCCGCTAGACCCACCAGTTTTCAAAGATTGCCAAAATTCGGGTAATTCTGATCCGAAAAAGGTAAAACCTTCTGATTATGTCCCTCCTCTCAGGTTTGTTCCCTTTCCTCAACGGTTGGTTAAGACCAAAATGGACCAACAATTTACCAAATTCATGGATCATTTGAAGAAAATGAATATCACCATTCCTTTTAAGGAAGCCATTACTCAAATGCCATCCTACGCAAATTTTTTGAAAGAACTGTTGTCCAACAAAAGAAAATTGAAAGAGGTAGAAACTGTGGCATTAAATGTGGAATGTAGCGCACTTGTTTTGAACCAACAAATTAAATTGCCCCCTAAACTGAAAGATCCGGGCAGTTTTACCATTCCGTGCAAAATTGGTGATACCACATTTAATCGATGTTTGCTAGATCTTGGTGCTAGTGTCTGTTTGATGCCCAAGTCGGTCTATGATAGACTAGGTCTAGGGGAATTGAAGCAAACTCGAATGTCCCTCCAATTAGCGGACAGATATGTAAGATACCCTTCTGGAATTGCCGAGGATGTCATTGTCCAAATTGGGAAGTTTTATGTGCCTGTTGATTTTGTTGTTGTAGAAATGGAAGAAGATCCTCACACCCCCCTCTAAGTACGGCAGGTACAAATATTGATGTTACAGGTGGAAATATTTCTTTCTCAATTGGTGATGAGAAAGTGGAATTTAATGTTTTCAAATCTATGCAATTTCCTTCTAATGACAATGATACGATTTGCAGGATTGATGTCTTAGATACCATAATTGCTGCTCAAATTGTTAAGGAAACAGATGGTGGACAGCTGGAAGAAAATCTGGACGAAATCCTAGAGAAAAAGGAAGTCGAGACAGCTAATAATGATGACAGCGAAGATTCGTATTAACCAATACGGGCCGTAACCAAGACTTAGTTGAAAGCGTCGCTGATCTGATTGACCTGGTTCTAGCTCCTTTTGATGTGAAATTGTCCCAAAACCTGTTTTCTGCAATAAAACATAAAGAAGGGTGACAGTAGCCTTTTTCTCTAAATAATTAAACATAAGTGTGAGAAAATGTGCAAAACCTAAGCCAAAATCCTACGTAAATCATCATCATTTTGACTCTGATCACCACGACAACATTTAAAATATTGCCAGAATAGACAAATAGTTGAACATGGTATATATTCAAACTAACTTGAATTGAGTAGTATATATATGAAACAACTGATAAAACATATGTATCAGAAGCCCTTATTTGATTGTGATGTGTTATTTTATAATATTTCTTATGGATAATTGATTTACTCTAATATCTAATATTTTATATATTATATGAGATATTTTAAACTCACATGTGATTTAATCTTATTTAAATTATTTTAAACTACAATGTTTGTTTAAACTCTTCTGTGAAGGTTTTTATAAAAAATGTTTGTTTAAACTCACAAACGGTTGAATTGCTACCAGCATGTTTCTTCTGCGGTAAATCCTCTCTCATTTAATATTTATAGTAGTTAAGCTGCGTACTCACCGAGAAATAAAAGGTGCATGTAGGAGGAAATAAAATGTGATTGTACATTTTATATGTGTGACAAATATTTTTTTTTTACTAAATTCGCGGTAAGACAACAATTATTTGCACATGTATAGACGAAAGTAATATGTAGTTATGTACTTAAAGTAATAGTAATAAAATTATGCATTTACTAATAAAATTTGATACCATTATTTCTTAGTTAAGTATCTCGTATTGCTTCAACACGTGTAAAATGCTATTGTAAAAAAGTAAAATAAAAATTTTAGTGTACATGCAAGTTCAATATTAATATCTAATTTTACGTTACATTTACTTAGATTTTAATCACGAGGAATACACTAAATTTTCTATCACGTATAGAGCTATATTTGGTAGTTTATTGGTTTTGTGAAGGAAAAAGGAAATTTTTATATTAAATATGTAGAAGATTGATCGATAGAAAGCGCTAAGTTATTATGTTAATATTGAACTTGTCCGAAAAATAATCATAATTAGGAGTGTTAAATTTTTTTTTTCTATTTACACAGCTAATTATGTTATTCGAAAAGATAAGTAAGAATAAGATTATAAGGATAAAGTTTTTTTTTCGTTATTATAACAGGTAAAGATATGATTAAAAACTATTTCTTACTAGTTATTCTATAAAATAATTTTGAAAAATAAAATTATATCTTGACCTTCATCTTTCTTTTTAAAATAAAATAAAATTATATATATAAATATTTATATGGAGATGGTACATGATGCGATAAAATTTTGTATTTTAATTCTGTTGTGTAGAATTTGATCCAATAAAGTATAGCCCCAGCCCTCAGCTCTCCACACTCTGTTCCTTTTCTCCTTTCACTCTTAAAATCAATTAACCTGGTGTAGGCTTTTTTTGACATTTGTTAATGTGTTTTTACCCTGGTAAAACCAGGTGGTGAGGAGCTGAAATTTTTATTAATAGAAAAATAAATAATAAAATATCGATAATGAAGAAGCATTTCGCGAAAATTCAATTTGTATGAAAATAATGTCCAGAGGACATTATAGATCATCACGGACAGCTTAGCGAAATCAAGTTACCGCTAATTAACCGAAATAAAATCTGGAGCTAGTCGTTGTTATCTATCACTGTGAGAGAAATTTATAAAAAAAATTCTGACCGTTATTGTCTATCATGGCCAGAGAAATATTTAACCCAAATCATAAAAACTTATAATTATTTCACCCATGTGCACCAACCACTTACACTGACAACTGGGCCCTGCTATTGGTTGAAATTTAATGTTAAATAACGAACAGTTGTAACTTGTAACCTTATGGACCCGTCACCTTATTCTTATCCACTTAATTATTTTAATGCCACTTGTGTTTATCTTCCAATCCCTAGCTATAATAGCTTCAACTAATCAATATTTGTATGTTGGAACTATACCAAGTTTTTATACCTTACTGCTCACATGTCAATTTCTCGAATATCGAGCAGTAAAAGTTAGCTTGGTATTAGAATAAAATAATAAGAAATAATTGAATTTGTAGCCTTTTGTATGAAAAAGATCAAACAGTCCATGAAAAAGATTAAACGCTGAGAACGAAGTTGAGCATGAAAATGACCGCTTACAGTACAGGGGTGAAAACGGATTGCACCTAATTAATATTTTTCTAGCCGTGATAGACAACAACAGTCAGAAAATTCTTTTTTTTTTCAAAATTTCTCTGGCCGTGATAGACAACAACGGCCAGCTTCAGATTTTATTTTGGTTAATTAGCGGTAACTTAATTTCGTTATTATTAAGCAGGCCGTGATAGTCCATAACGTCCTCACGTTTTTTCCAAATCGAATTTTCACGAAATGTTTCCTCATTATCAATATTTTTTTATTTATTTTTCGATTAATAAAAATTTCAGGGTCAGGAGCATAAAAAGGAAAGTGGCGTATGGTCATATTGTATTAAGAAACGGGTCGGCGAAAATGGATGTAAATATGTGCCTAATATATCTTCCGAGGACATAATTTGAGCCACAAAGGGCCCGCTAATTTGTCCATTTCTTATTAAATATTTTTTTGTACATATAATATGAAAAATATTTTGAATTATAGTGGTTTTTTTATTTTTTAATTCTCGTCACATAAAGTGGTGAAAGCATTATTAATAAAAAAATTAGTCGCAATATTTAAAATTCTATAAGAAATTTAACAGGATTTTTAATAAAACAGGATACGTTACAATTATTTAAGATATTTAAAAGATGATAAGAGTTTTGGAGTCCTTCTTGTACATCTAAATTATAAGATGTTTTATCGATTTTGTTTATTGATCTTTCTAACATATTCAAATTATTAGTTGTTCTTCTATTTTTGAAAACTAATAAACAAATATATTAAAATTCAGTGTTGATATCCGAATTTTTTAATTTTTTGATTTTTGGCTGTCCGCAACGATAAATGGCGGATACCAAAAATATGTCCGCCATTTGTCATTGCGGATGTGCTAAATTTTGAATTTTTTGAATTAAGTGGTTTTTTGTTTTATCTATTTTTAGGCGAGGATATATTTAAAATTTTCGGTCGGAAGTTAGATTAGGTGCATATGATTTTGTTTTCTTTTTAAAATTAAGAAATGAATTTTCCGGAGAAGGATTCTTCCGATAAATTGTTTGATTTTCTTCGAAAAATAGCTGGAGCCATACCATTCCCGATGTAAACAATTGCAATGTTTTCTCAAACTTTTTGCCGAAAAATGTAATTAGGAAATAAGTTAAAGCAATTTCAATGTAATAACTTGTGTCAAGAGAACAATATTTCATACTTAAGCTTACAATAATAAGTTTCACAAAGTCACTAATAAAAATAAAAATAATAAGCTCTACAGTTCCACACAATTGTGCCCCAACACTTTTTGTGTGGGCATTTGCACACATAACGACATATAAAAGTTTCGAATTATAATTTATTTCTTAAATTGAAATAAGTAAATGAAAACCAAATGATATATTAATGATGGTTTGGGGTGCTAATCATATGACCTCTTGTTTGATATTTTATTCCGTTGATTTTTGTGATTTTTCTCTATTTCTGCTAATTCTTCTTCTAATTCTTCTTCTAATTCTGCATAATCTTCTGATTCGTCTGATTCGTCTGATTTGTCTGATTCATCTGATTCTTCTGAAGATAATTTTCTTGTCTTAATTTCATTTTGAATGTCCTTCATCTCATTGAGCTCTGAAAAAATTAGCTCACCAACTAGCTGTTTCCTAAATAAGTCAATGTCATCCTGCCAAGTTAAATACATCATATATAAGTACATATTGAACAATAAATTTATTTTCTATGAAAATTGCAAGATAAAAGGTGAAGAAAGCCAAGGTATTAAAAAAAGGTGAACATAGTTAGGGGTGTTCATCGGGATCAATTTAATCGGTTTTAAATATAATCGAGAGAGTTCAAATTAAATATAATCGAGAGAGTTCAAATTAAAAATTATGGTTTTCCGGTTAAATGGATCACTTCGTTTTATTTTAAGAATCAGCTTAACTATTGAATTTTTAAAATCAGTTAGACCGAACCTATTGAATTTTTAAACTCGTCCCCTAACCGAAACCATATATTTGAAAAAATTTCAAAAATTATAACATACTGTTATTGATCCCGGTTCAAAAGTCAATTCAGTGATCCTTCAAGTACTAAGATAATCCATCTACTTCTCTAGAAGTGATTTTAGGAATATATTAAAATAGATGTAGTACCTTAGAATTTGAATGTATTAGAATGATCACTATAATTTATTTATTTATCTAAAAGTGACTTTCGAACCAGGATCAATAACTCAGATTCAAAATATTTTTAATTTTTTTTCCAGTAACACTCCAAGAAATAGTTTAATTTTTATTATAGCCAGGAAAATTTCTGCCTGAAAAATATTTCGGAGTCCTTGTAGTACATGGAAATTATAAGATGTTTTATCTATTTTTGTAACACTATGCGAAATACGTATATGAAATTACAGACTAAAAGTAATATACAAAACGTTTGAATGTGTTTTTCAATAAAATATGTAAATTGAACGATTAAGTGGTATTTTTCTGAACGGATGAATAAGATAATTAAGATAATTGAAATAATTATATATAACAATTAGTAAATATATAATGAGTAATAGAAAGTTAATTAGCTAATAATAGTTATAAGTTTCTTTTATTTGATTTATGGAGTTATCTTAAAAATTTGAAAAACGAAGGGCTAAAATGTAAAAGAAGAAAATGTTAATTGGACAGGTGGGACCCGCACCCATCCTTATCCCCGTCTCTTCTCGGGTCCGGATCCCCTAAAGTAACCCAATCTTTGGGTTTTGGATCGAGACCGTCCGATTCGAATTCGTCGCTCGAGATCGTCTCGGGATTCGATTTCGTTGTCGGGATGTGTGCGCTCACTTCGGAGATGAATTTTTACGGATTCGAATCGGACAGTCTCGATCTAAAACTCAAAAATTGAGTTACTTCACTGGATCCGAATTCTCTCTTCTCTTCTTTCCCTGCCGCCTATTCATTTTCTTTTTGTTTTGATTTTCTTCTTTATTCGTAAAGCAAAACAGAGATTTCTCTCTTATTGATTGTTCTTGTGCAATTTGAGGGTGGATAGTTACATGCTTTATTTCTCCTCCCTCAACACTTTTAGCATGATGATTAGGATTCTGGTACAGTCGTGACACTGGTACAGATTCCGTACCAGTGCTCTCCTTCTACTGGTATGTTAATTTGATTTACATGGACTGATTTGTAAGAAAAGTAGACATCAGGGGTTAATTATGTAAGTGGGATTATGCCTTGTCAGAAGGATTAAGATGAAAAAAAATATCCGAGTCTACCAGTTCAGCTTAAAGCTGAATGAAAGGGGATTGAATTTTAGTCTTGATCTCTCTGATCGAGCACAAAGAAAATTAACATGGATACTTGGACTTTTGAATAGGAAAATGAAGTAAATATTTGAATTATTGGGCTTCATGCATCTTCGGGTTAGGTAAACAAAAAAATGTAAAATTGAGAAATAATATATTCAATGGACTGCCCGAAAATAGATGAGCTTGGACCTTAATTATTTAGAACTGGATTCGGACTGAGATTAGAATCTTAATTATTTCAACTTGATGATTGGAGTGAAATGTTAACCATTTAGATGAGTCCGGTAAAGCAGAATTGAACTAAAATTATAAAGTAGTTCGATTTAGAACCATGAAATAAATAACAAATTATGGCATTGACTAATAATGAATAACAAAAACGCACATGAATGAATTACTGTTATACGTAAATTGTTTTATAATGAGAATTTTGTAAGTGATAGTAAAGAAACTATTATCTTGCTATAGGCATTGATAATGTGAAGCAAGACTTGAATGGCCTGTCAAGAACAGTTAATATGCAATGATTGATCGCTCAATTTGCCCTACAATATCAGGTGCGCGGTTATTGGATTAGTCTAAGATTCATGACTAGGAATTAAATCGTAACTCGCTGAGCATTTTGAATATTTGATTGACTGCATTGATTGAACTGTTGCATCATATGCATAGCCCAATACAATTAAAACTGAATTACAGGTAAGTCTGTTGACTGTCATGTTGATATTGTTTATCGATTGATTGATTCTTATTGCAAATGATTGATTGAGACCACAGTGATTGAATTGATTGAATATTGAATACTGTAATCCTTGAACCTCCATATAGTGGAGAAAAATGATTAATATATTGTAAAGTCTAGCTAGCTACTAGACTTTACTCCAGGACCCTTATGCGCATATGGTGAATGGCCCCAACTGAACCCAGTACCAGTTGGGTAGGGGATATTGAATAAATATGAATTGTGACTGTAAGACTAATGAACTGTGGTAACTGTCTTATCAATGATTTTCTTTCCGATAATGACAGTATTGTGATATTGATTCGAATTGTTTCTATTAACTAATTGTCCGAACTGTCTTATCATTGATTTTCTTTTCGATAAAGACAGTATTGAGATATTGATTATATATTGTTTCTGTTAATAAATTACCAAGATAGTTAGAAAAGTATAAGCCATAACACGATATATACATGTTATTGTATCTGTCAGTGTTACCAGACTAGAAATTGTAAAGTTAAGAAACCAAACATTACCATACTGTATGATTTAAAAGATCTTGACCCAAACCATTTATTCTGATAAGATTGTTAGAGTTCTGATTTATTTATGTCATTTTTGTTGTTCAATTGGATACTGTTATTGAGCATTTGCATTTGTCATATGAAATGAACTGTTTGTTTCTCATGCGGAGATTTCATTATGAATATGAATTTCCTTCGAATCAAATAACTTGAGAGTGGCAATTAGCACTGAGAAATAATTTATTATTTCTTACCCATTTCCCCTTGTGGGATTCACAGGTTTGTTAGACAAAGACAGAGAAACGCTTTTGGGGTTATAATTGACAGCAGAGCCACCTAAAGGTATGAGATTTGGGTTTATTATATCTGACACGGTGCAGAGAGTATATCTCTAGCATCATCCACTGTAAAATGTCAGATAATTATTGTAAATAAATTGGAATGTGGGAAAATAATGGATGCTATTGGCAATGCATAAAAAGATCCATGCCTTATGTTACGTATATTGAATGGTAAATAGACGCGGTAGGAATTGTCGCACCTCCGGAAAGTGGGTGTGACAATTTTGTTTAATGATCTTTGTAACATATTCAAATTATTAGTTGGTTTATCTATTTTTGAAAATTATTAAACAAATATATTAAAATTCAGCGTTGATATCTGAATTTTTTAATTTTTTGGTTTTTGGCTGTCCGCAACGATAAATGGTGGACACCAAAAATGTGCCCCCCATTTGTCATTGCGGATGTTCTAAATTTCAAATTTTTAAGATTTAGTGGTTTTTGGTTTATCTTTTTTTGGGCGAGGATATATTTAAAATTTTCGGTCAGAAGTTAGATTAAGTGCATATGATTTTCTTTTTCAAGTTAAGAAATGAATTTTCCGGAGAAGGATTCTCCCGATAGATTGTTTGATTTTCCGGCGTCAGCATCGGCCGCAAATACGGTCGCAGAAAAATCTGGTCGCATCAGATTTTAGTTACATTTTTTTTTTTGGAAAAAATAGACTTTCTGCGACCGACGTCAGCATCGGCCGCTGATACTGGTCGCAGAAAGTCTTTTCTGCTGTAGTGATTAAAAGCCCAATGTTTCTCTTTTTCCTTCTCAGTCCCGGGAAAAAAGGCAACAAGGAAGTCATTATGTTGACCTCTTCCCAAATTAAAATAGTTATTTAAAATGTCCTTTTTTTTTGGGGAAAAAAATCAAAGTCATTATTTTTGGGGTTTTCAGGAGTATTTAACAAAATTTAAAATCATAATTGTACTTCTTTTTTATAATTTTTAAAAAATTTAATTATCTATTTCCGTAAAACTAAATTTAAAGACTAATGTTATTTTCATAATTCAAAGCAATAAAATTGGACATCAGACACTTTAAAACTTGAACAAATTATAAAATATTCAAAATATTCAAAATATAAATTTAATATTTTATGTCAACGTTGAAAAAAGAAATATACCTTATAAAACTTCAGATCCTTTTAAGTAGTAAAAATTGAAGTTTGAAGTGAACAGGAGGGGTTACAAATTAGTAAGAATTTTGAAACTATTTTTTTTATTAAATTGATCTGTAAATTTTAATCAAGTTAATTATGTTTCCTTATCTTATCCATTTTGGACAAATTCAAAAAATAATTTACTTAAGCAGATCTCCCCTTGAGTGAAGATGTCTATGATCCAGGTTGGCTTTTAAATTATTGGAATTAATGAGCTGGAGATGTAAATTAATTAAGAATTCAACTTTGTGAAAGGATCTAGACATCGTTTGACTTTATCCCTCTATTTTACAATTTTTATCCTTCCGAGATTCTTTTTGGCATCTTTTGAAGAAATAAAAATAAAGGAGTGATATATAGTTGCATATTTTATCCGCATATTTACTTAAATTTTAGATGCTTTATACTTTTGTAAAAAATATTTATATTTCATACATAAATTTTTATATCTCTCGTTACTAGAATAAAAAAACTTTGGAAGTAATTTTTTTACTCATTCAATAAGGTTTTTAATTTGAACTTTTATGATTATTTATAAAGAAGAAGTGATCAATACTTTGTATACTGGATATAAACACTTTTAGAGTTCGGATATAAATACGAATCTCCGGATATTAAAAGCTAATTATTTGTAATTGTTTCAAATAACAAATTCAAATACAGATGAATAATATCCAATCCATTTAGAGAATCTCCATCCCAGCAATTAAAATGAATTTCTAAATAACTGTTAACTACTTTTTAGAAATTTAAGCATTTAAAATTTCTAAACCTCAACATTTCTGAAGTTAATTTTAAAGTTTCTATTAAGCCACGTCAGATTATAAATCATGCATTCTAAATAATTTGAGCGAATCGTTTGGTCAACATAGCGTTTAGATACTATTTCTGAATAAAAAATTTTGTCCAATAATTTCTCAATAAGAAATTGGAGTTCATCAAACCATGGTTTGGAAAATCGGCCGATTCCGAGTCAACTCGGCTGAGTCAACTCGGTATCGGCCGTGTCCGATCCGATTTTCACCCGAGGCTCGCGCCCATACGAGTTTTTCAGCAAAACTCGGTTGAACAGTGTTTGACTCGGCCGAGTTAGCAGATTTTCAGGCCGAACCGAGTCAGACCTAGTTTGACCGAGTTTGACCGAGTTTGACTGAGTTTGACCGAGTTTTGGCTGAGTAAGCCATTAAAACTGTGATTAAAATCATTTTATGTAAAAAGATGTTTGTAAAATGGCCGAGTCATACAACTGGAGAGTTGCATACAAGCTGGACTCATACAAATCTAAGTTAATTACTAATTTTGTTAGAATAGTACATATTAATGTTAGAATAGTACGTACATATTTTTTGTTAGTTAAATATTAGTATACAAATCTAAGTTAATTACTAATTTTGTTCTCCATTATTTTATTCGACATTATAATTAATTTATAATATCTTGTTACTTAATTTGAAATAGACACAACAATATCCCCATTCGTATTTTAATAGAGGACAATGAGATGATCCAGCCAGGGCATAACTTCTGGCAATAAAAAATGTGTTCTATTTGTAATGCTTGTATTACATTATATAATTAGTGAATTATTTGAGTGTAATATTTTGTGTTAACATAGTTTTTCTACAAATTATTTTTTTTATCAATTTTTTCCTACCTTTTGGCTACAAAACAAGCTTCAGCCAAAAAAATCCGAGTTTCCGAGTCAACTCGGCCGATTCCGGCCGATTCATCCGATTCCGATTTCACGGTCAAGAACCCGATTCCGATTCCGATTCCACAGTTAAGAACCCGATTCCGATTCCGATTCCGAGTTTCAGAACCATGCATCAAACGCCATATTAGATTAGTAGTCCATAAAGTATCAGAAATAAAGATGATTTTACGTTCCTAAAAAAATAATTTATATTTACTTTATTCCGATACTCCAAATTGGCACGCAAATTGAAATCACATTTAATATGGATCCGAACTTGCTCTCCTGTAATACTCATACATGTTTACACTATTAGATAAACGACATCTCCTGCTTCAGCACTGAAGTCCGCTCACATTTTGTCTTAGTGGGCTTTTGGCCCATGTTCCCCCGAATAAAAATAAAGGAGTCATATATAGTTGCATATTTATCTGCATTTTTACTTAAATTTTAGATGATTTATACTTTTAAAAAAAAATGTTTATATCTTTCGTTACTATAATAAAAAACTATGAGAGTATTTTTTTTTTACTCATTCAATAAAGTTTTTAATTTGAACTTTTATGATTATTTATAAAGAAAAATTGATCAATACTTTGTATACTGGATATAAACACTTTTAGAGTTCCGATATAAAAATGAATCTCCGGATATTAAAAGATAATTATTTGTAATTGTTTCAAATTACAAATTTAAATATAGACAAATAATATCCAATCCATTTAGAGAATCTCCATCCCAACAATTGAAATAAATTTTTAAATAACTGTTAATCACTTTTTAAAAATGTAAGCATTTAAAATTTCTAAACCTTAACATTTTTGAAATTAATTTTAGAGTTTATATTAAGCCACGTTAGATTATAAATTATATATTCTAAATAATTTATACAAATCGTTTGACTAACATGGTGTTTAAAAACAGTTTCACAATAATAAATTTTGTCCAATAATTTCTCAATAAGAAACTGAAGTACATCTTTTCTGAAATTAAATATATAAAATTTCATAGATAATGATTCTCTTACCTTCCTGAAAGAAATAAGTTATGCTTAACTCGGATACTCCAAATTGAATTCACATTTAATATGGATCCGAACTTATTCTCCTGTAATACTTCAGCACTGAAGTCCGCTCACATTTTGTCTTAGTGGGCTTTTGGCCCATGTTCCCCCGAATCTAATTGCTGGGATGGCTTTTGGCCCAAAACACAGATTCTTCAACCCTCTCGCTGTTTCTCCACGCGGCTGCCATGCTGAACGCTCCAACAGAGTCCGACTCAATCGATGGCCTCTCTAATCTCCCCGACGCGTTGCTTATCACAGTCATCTCGTTTTACCCCACTCACATCGCCGCTTGCACCTTTGTCCTATTCTGCCTCTCCTTCCCTTGCGCTCAATTTAAATACTTTGTATTCAAGGCTAAACGTGCGCTCCTCGATTGCAATGCTTCCTACCCTCTTCTCAGCTTGCACCTTGAGGTCTCACGTTCGGTTGTCCTGGCCAAATATAATGCATATTTTTATCCAATAGAACTTGTATTACGACACAGTATTATAGTGTTTTATATTAAACTGGTACTTGTTCTTTAGAACCAACTCTCTGATTTCAAAGTATTCTTTCCTCTCAATGAATTATCCCAATATGCACAATGTAAATGATCTTCGTTCTTATCAGTGCTTGATCTTTTAACACTACTGTCTCATTAAATGGTGAAATAAAGGAAACAAGATGGCATTACAATTTTCTTTTCTAATTCAGTGTAAATTGTGTGAAAACTGGAAAAATTAAGTTCAAGACACTGTGATTCTATGAACTGGTACAGACCTAAATCCTAACCACTTATTCACTGGTGACTGGTTTCTTAAAAGGAAGACATGCATTAATATATGATAAAACAGAGAAGAGATATGAAAAGAGAAATCATGAAATGCCTAAAAGAAAAGAAGAAAATGACTAACCAGAAAAGCATGCAAAGATAACCGAAAGATCCTTATAAGTGATAGAATATGAACAGTGTTACTTGTGCAATCAGATCAATAAGAAATTAACAGCATTATCAAAACAGAAAACATTTCTTATTGTTTCTCAAAAAAAAAACAGAAAACATTTTGTTTTACAACAAAGCCCCTTAAACCATGTTTTATTACCAAAACATTACCACAGTACTAAGTTGAACATGAAAGATTATATGAGATAGGATTTAAGAAATACGGAAGAAAAGGAGAATGACATCAACAGTTGACAATATGCATGCAAATCCTTATAAGTGTTCATTTTTATTCAACTCATCTGTTGAATAAAACCCTTCTTTCAGAGCTTCAAACGTTGTCAAGATTCGTGTTAGATTGTTTCGATCGTTACACGTCGTGTTGTCCTATCGGGTTTGGTCTTATTGGATTCTCATCTGATGGAGAAGTTTTTAATGAAATTCCTCTCATGCTAAAATAATTTTAATCATTCCTGTTAACTTTCTTTATTGGATTTGTTTATTGGTATTGGATTGATGTTTAAAGTATCATTTTAGAGATAGGATTTGCAAAGGGAAGAATGGTACCAGTACAGTAATCATGTGTCATCAGATTATTATACTGAACTGGTACCAGTCCTTTGGTACCGGTATCACATCCCTAGGCACGAGGCCAGGGGAATCCAATCGTTAGAGGAGGCTGTTCCACTGATATTTTACCCTGCCTGCACATCTCAAGACTTGATGTGTTCCAACTTATTTCCAACTTTGTTCCAGTGTTGAACATCATGTCAGGCAATAAAACATGTCACATTTGCGTGTTCAAACTAATTTATATGTTTTCTTAATGACAATTAACCAATTATAACATTCTAAGCCGTACCGGCATGTCATTTCATATCCCTGTAGAGTCAATTTAGATTTATGTGCCTCTTTTCTGATGTTTGACTTAGTCAAAGCTGAGGATATTATCAGTACCAGTGTTATAAATAATGGTATGCGCTCGTCAGACGGACAGGTACCGTCAAGTGATTAATCGGGAATAATCTAGAATAATCGGTAATAATCGGGAATAATTGGCCGATTAGTCAGGAAAATCCGTGAAGGTTGATTGCCGTCAATGACCAATCGGCCGATTAATCGGCCTAAACGGCTGTTTTTCACAACACTGATCAGTACCTTTCTTAACTCTGGCAGCCCTGTATCAATCGAACAACATCACTGTATTACCCTCATTCTTCTTCTTGGGCGACAAGATCTGTAAGTTTGAAGAAAGTTCTGGGCTTCTGGCATGTGGGACCTATCGGGCAGAGAGAAAATAAGAGAGATGAAGCTGATTCGGAGAAGAGTGAAACTCATTGGCGAACGGGGCCCATGAGTCATAGAGATAGGGAGGTGGAGGTCCACGAGTCAGGTTAAATGAGAGAGAGAGATAGAGCGCCGGTTCCATTCACTTGGGTTTGTGTGAAGGGAATCTTTCATAATTAGTGGATCCGGACCTGTTCTTTTTAACTTCGCACGAATTTCAAAGCCCAATAATACCGCCCCTGCACTAGCCCGAATCTCAAAGTGCCTGAGAATAAATCTCAAACCGTAAAAGTGAATGAAATCTTTTACACATATTGGAGAGGATACTTGATCCTGCGTGCACGGCGAAGAGATGAAATTTTTGCTGAATTGCTCAGCGGGTGTTTTTGTTGTGTGAATCCGGTGCTAATGAGCCGTGATATTTATTCGAAATAAACAACAAACGTGAGGGGACTGCGTCCTGGGTCTTGGGTCCCACAATTAAGCTTCCTTATATCTCCCTTCTTCTCTTTTTCTTCATTTCAAACGCATTGGAGATCTCCAATTCCCCTTCTTAATTTCCTTTTTTCTCACTCACCATTCAATGCATAATGGCTACTTCCATTTCCCTTTAATTCTTATTATATTTTTTTTAGTTTTCTTTTATTGCCTTTCTTTTTTCTTTTTTTTTTCTTTGAGGAAAATAAAAATAATGTTTATTTTTGGTTTATAATAATCAACAAATAAAAATAATTCTTTCGCTTAGTCCATAATGGCTACATCCATTTCATTTTATTTTTTAACTGCGTCATGGGTCCCACAATTTACAAATTTAATATTATTGGTTTAAATTTACTTTTTTTAATGATATTTGTAAAATTAGGCAAAAAAGTATGAGTTTGTTTTTTATTTCAAAATGGGACATTTTAAGTAACTATATTAATATGGGAAGAAAGCCAGGGTGTTGAAGAAAGGTGAACATAGTCAGGGGTGTTTATCAGGTCCGGTTTAATCGGGTTAACATAATCAAGAGAGTTCAGATTAAACGGTTTGGTTTTTTCAGTTAAATGGATCGGTTCGTTTCATTTTTAAAATCAGCTTAATTGTTTGGTTCAGTTTAGAAATTTTATAAACCAATTAGACCAAACCGATCAAAAATTCTGAACTCGTCCCCCGACCAAACAAAACATATAAAAAGTTAAAAAAATATAACATAATGAATATTGCTTGGTTCGGTTAAAACCAGTTAGACTGAACCAAACAAAATTTTTAAATCCATCTTAAAAAAATTCAAAAAATTAATAAAAATATTTATTTTTAATTTTTTATGATTAATCTTCTTATTTCAATCGGTTTGGTTTTAATTTGATTGATAAGTTTATTTCGGTTAGTTCGATTATATTTTTAAAAACTGAATAAATTTTTAATTGAACTGCGATTTCCTAATTGTCACCCTTTTACCCAGGACAGAGAAAGAAAATAACCATTTGGCTTTAATTTGACATTGAAATGTAAATCCCTGCATACTTTGCTCTGACTTTTGGTTTGTACTTTTTTTCTTTTGGAGAATTACAAATTCCTAATTTTGGAAATAGAATTAATGTTTTCTTAAATCCTCTAATCGGGACTCAAACTCAAACTGAGACTAGAATTGATTTTATTTTAACACAATCTGGAAATATATAAAAGAAAAATGCACCTCTATTAACACAAAATTGAGACTTGAGACTTGAATCGGTGGGCTTAAAGTAATGGAATTATATATCATTGCAAATAAAGTATTGGGCTTTTATGCGTTGCTCTATTTATTAATTTTGGTGAAAGAAATTAGAAATTTAGGAACGAAATCTTCGGGGAAGGATTTCCCGATAGATTTTTTTAATTTCTTCGAAAAATAGCTGAGACCGCACCATTCTCAATGTAAGCATGCAATTGCAATGCTTTCTCAAACTTTTTGTCAACAAATAAAAGGAAATAAATTGTAAGCAATCACAATGTAGTAACAAGTTGTGCCAAGAGAACAATTTCATGCATAATCTTACAATAGTAAGTTTCACAGTTCCACACAATTGTGCCCCAAAACTTTTTGTGTGGGCCATTTGTACACATAACGACATATAGAAGTTCTTCGAACTACAATTTATTTCTTAAATTGCAATAAGTACAACAAAACCAAATGATTTGAAGAAGGGTTTGGGGCGCTAATTCTTGTTGATATTTTATTCTTCTTATTATGCTGATTCAACTAATTCTCTGATTCTTCTAATTGTTCTGATCCAGCTAAATTCTGATTCTTCTGATTCTTCTGCTTCGTCTGATTCTTCTAAATATTTAGTTTCTTGTGTAAATAACTTTGTATTCTTAATTTCATCTTGAATATTCTTCATCTCATTGAGCTCTGAAAAGATCAGCTCACCAACTAGTTGTTTCCTAAACAAGTCAATGTCATTCTGCCAAGTTGAATTTATTATATATAAGTACATTGAACAATAAATTTATTTCTTCTATGCAATTGCAAGATAAACCATTATTAAGAATAATAGCACACCTGTGTGAATCCAGTAGCAAGCTTGGATCCATCCCATAATTCCATGTACTTGAGTGCAAATAGACCACAAGAACATCTAAAAAACCAATTGGGGTACATAATCGAATGAAATAATTTCAAACAGAATTCAAATGAAAAAATAATGTAATATATCATACCTGTCACTTTGTTGTGGTAACTTCGAAATAATAGATATAGGCCAATTAAGTACGTTGATCTCTGGTCGCCATGCTTGTAGAGTACCCTGGGAATCAAGTGCGGCATCAATACACACTTGAATTCCTAATATCTGAATGGCAAAAATGCTGGTTGATAATCATTACATGGTATAATAGAATAAGCAAGCAATACTTATTTGAGAAAAGATATACCAGCTTATGAATTGTTTTTCCATAAGGTCCGCCCGATGATTTCATGGAATTCAATATCTGGAATTCCTTTTTTGAAACATTTAAAGCCCCAACAAACCAATGGTCTTGTACATGGATTGGCAAGAACACCTACAAATTATGATTGTTAGTTCTTCCAACTAGTAAGAATTATAAGTTGTACTGTTTACAGGGTCATATAGTAATGAAAATTAGTTACCAGTTCATTTTGAAGGAAACTGTTGCCCTTCTCAATGATGTTACACAAATTGCGTTCACGAAGTTTATCTCTTTCATCCAATGACTGCAATTTCTGACTATCAAAGGTGGTAAATTTCTGGATTTTAGCTGATGTACTTCTTTTACTGTTCATGATACTAATATAGCAGTTGATAACCTGTGAAATGCATCCAATCATAGTTAAAGTCAAATCTGATGATTGAAACTTGAGAGAGTGGACAATCTAATATTGCAAATATTGTGCTTAGTTGCGCCTATTGCCTCCATTTGCAATGAATGCCAATTAGGCATTTAACTAAATAACTATCCATGATTGAATTTGCCTATATTAAGGGCACAATTTGGTTCAAATGCGGAAACATAACATAAATCAAGGAAAAGTGAAAACAGGGAGCAAGGTGGATACACATTGTACAAATAACCCAAACGTACATCATCAGGAATCCAGCTGTCAGATCCATCTTTGTCAATTGGTTTGATGAGACACAGCATCTTCTCAGCAGTCAATCTGGCACCATCTATAGCTATTATTTCTTCTGACATCCTTCCCTCAAACCATGCTTAAGAAAACTTATGGACCGAAGTCACAGGCTCGTAGTGGGCATTTGTATGATGGTGGAATGTGCTTCTCTACCAAGTCAATTGCTGCCCCCTTTTGCGTAAATTTCCCTTATTTTAATTCATCAGAAGAAATGGACAATAATCAACTAACTGGATGAATAGTTATGCATCAACAAAAAGATTGTGCTGTTACATAATCAAATAATCGGGATCAAGCAAGGACACTACCGACTCATATTTCCATTAAAGGAATCCATTTATAGACCAATTTTTTTTCAAACGTCCATTATTGGTATGTAGCAGCTGGCCTAGACAAAACAAATAATTTTTTAAATCTAAAAGGTAAGCAGAGCTTTTTGCATATGGGTGTGGAACAAATATTAATTGAATAGAGATCAAAATAGTTATCTACAATAACCATTCTATTAGAAAATGGAAAATACAAATTTAGGCTATACACGTTCAAAGTAAATGAAGACTTTAATCTTGCTAAATGCTGGAAAATTTTCTTTCTGTTAAAAGAAGCTGTGCTGGTACATTTT
>JAJGRW010000919.1:173620-212793 GCA_025461045.1 Carex parvula
ATGGTATTTTCTCAGAAAATACTCGTTCTTTACTCTGTTTTGGTTTGAACAAATATACACCAGATGATAGCTTTATCAAACTCAATTTTAGTGGCTTTAGACTACTTAGAGTGTTAAACTTTGAGAGTGTCAATTTCACCGAATTCAGACAGTGGCCGAAGTGCTTGATACACTTGAGGTATTTGGGTTTACGAGACTGCCATATTCCACTGGATATATTTAAGAACTTTTCCTTTTGTAATCTAGAAACCATTGATTTAGAGGGATCGCAAGCACAAACTGACGAAGAATCTATACAAACATTAGATTTGTGTGATGTCGTAATCCCAACTCTAAGACATGTATATGGTAAAGCGGGTTTTTGTTTACCTTTAAAATGGGATCAGCATACAAATCTACAAACATTTTGTACGATGATACAGATAGAATTAGTTGTTCAATTAGGATGTTGTATCAACTTGCGTACGTTAGGGATTGGCATTGTCGAGAATCTAGATAATGAAAGGGCTCTAAAAGAGTGGCAAAACCTCAAGGGTGTGCTGAGAATGACCGAACAGTTGGTCTCTCTCTGTATTAAAACAAATGGGTTCCTACCATTTGGTGGTACAACAGACTTACCTTGTCATGAGAAGATACAAAAATTATCTCTCTTCGGAAAGTGGGGAAGAAATATGTTTGATCCAAGTGTTGAGATGTTCCCAACAAATCTCACAAAATTGAAGCTCGAAGATACTCGGCTTGAGAAAGATCCAATGTTCATATTAGAGAGATTGCAGAGCCTCAGGATACTTCAGTTAATGTATAACTCATATGTGGGAACTGAGTTGATCTGTTCAACTGGAGGGTTTCCTAACCTCAAAAACCTGAAGCTCAAATTTCTGCCGAATCTATGTCACTGGGACATAGAAGTGGGAGCCATGCCCATCCTTACTCACCTCGAAATTAACAATTGTGAAAAGCTACACACACTTCCCGAGCTACAAAAGGTGCGGACTCTTCAAGAGCTACTGGTAGTTTTCCCATCAGATGAGCTAGACGAATCTATGCAAGGAAAAGATCTATACAAAATTCAGCATATCCAGCGTACAATAAGGTGAGATCTCATGCTTCTTTGGTTGTAAAATTTCTTTACAGTTTCCTCGTCTTGATTTACTATTAATTATTGGGCAATTTATGTACTTGGGCTTGGCATGATTGTTGGGCAATTTCCTATTTCTTTTCGTTGTAATTGATCTACTATTAATTATAATTACGTGGATTATGTTAAGCAGAACCGGGAAAGCAGCGACGGGGGGTGTATAATTCAATGAGTGAAATGAGACTACACGAAAGAATGTAAGTAAGAGGATATCACATAATCTTACAAATCCCCTCTCTGCGTAGAGACCAACGGTTTCATCTCCACTCTCATTCATTGCAAGTTCCCATTTGGAGTTTGTTGTTGGTGTATTGTTCTACTTTTCTTACTTGCGATGGTTGTAATTTCAATTTTTTTTATGTCTGTATTTAAAAAATATAATTTGTAATTGTACTCTTAATTTTCCATGGATTTGAATTGGATTGGTTTGTTGTGGTTTACTTCATTTTTGTAACATATTTGGTTTTTTTTTCCTGGTTGTGAATCATTGGTTGTAACATTAAATGCTCAATTTCCACTCTATCAACAAACAAAATCAATCAGATAAATTGTTTTCAACAAATCAGATAAATTATTTTAAAACCTTGAATCCAGTGGGTGTAAATGCAGGCAAATACGCATCGTGGATGGGATTAGAGACAAGACAAAGGTTACTTATATTTTATTACTTATATCTATTACTTTTTCTTTCTTATATTTTGTTAATCTTATTTGTTGATTAAATGTTAAAAATTATTTTGAACTGCAGAAATCACTCGATCTTGTATGTGGTTCCCAAACAAGGTATGTTACATCTATTACACATTAATTATAATAAAAATTAAACCATCTACTTAACTAACTGAAAACTATTCTTTCATGCAGTTCCCACAAAGTGTTGCCCCCTACTCTAATGAAGCAGCTTTGATGAAATCAGGTGTATGTGGGCTAGATAAAATTATTTAGCATTGTAAATGATTGACGATTATATGTTATGTAGGAACAAAATTATTTTGGAAGTGTAAACAATGTCTAATTTTCAATATTGCTTATTTTGTTGAAATTAATATAGAGATTTTGATATTTGTTGTGCTGAAAATTGTGTGATTTTTGGTATTTTGTACTAGATAAAATTACAAACGAAATATTAAAAAGAAAATAGCATCACACATGGGTACTCTTATCAAACCGTGTACAATCAAATCTCCCACGGATCTCCTAGAGAAATACAGTGGCTATAACATTTATTACCACAGACAATTATATAACAAGCCGTGGTTAAATATTATTTATAAATGGCAAAAATAAGAGAACAACCACGGTTCGTTGTTGTACATCCGTGGGTGCATATTGAATCCAGTCACGGTTTTGCAACCGTGGGTGTGTTTCAACGCTTTTACTAACGGTGACATGAGTCACGGTACTGAAACTGTGGCTAATTTGCATTTTCAGTCGTGACCAATTTTTTTTTACTGTACTAGTGTAGGTGAAAAAGTCTTACAAATTTCTAATTTTGAAAATAAAATTGACGTTTCTTAAATTCTCTAATTGGAACTCAAACTAAAACTGAGACTGAAATTATCTAATTTAATGATGAGATTCAGGGAGAAATTTAGGGTCAGTTACAGTATTAGTCTATTAACACAACCCGGAATATACTGAAATTTTTTTAGTTACCACCTCAAATTTTCATAATTCGCACATTACCACCGTTTGATGTAAAATTGAGAATTTGCCACGTGCGCAAACCTAGTCTGCACACCTAAATTTTTTTTTTTTGTGTGAATTTTGAAATTTTGAGGTGGTAACTAAAAAAATTTCGTGAATAATATATAACAAAAGCAATGCACTCTATTAACACAATTCGGACCATATAGACTTGAATCGGTGGTTTTAAAGTAATGGAATTATAATTGCAAATACAGTATTGGGCTTTTATGCGTTGCTCTATTTATTAATTTTGGTGACAGTAAATCTCAAACCGTCAAGTGAATGGAATCTTTTACACATATTGGAGAGGATACTTGATCCTTCATGCACGGCGAAGAGATGAAATTTTTGCTGAATTGCTCAGCGGGTGTTTTTGTTGTGTGAATCCGGTGCTAATGAGCCGCGATATTTATTCGGAATAAACAACAAAAGTGAGGGACTGCGTCCTGGGTCTTGGGTCCCACAATTAAGCTGCCTTATATCTCCCTTCTTCTCTTTTTCTTCATTTCAAACGCATTGGAGATCTCCAATTCCCCCTCCTTAATTTCTTTTTTTCTCACTCACCATTCAATGCATAATGGCTACTTCCATTTCCCTTTAATTGTTATTATATTTTTTTTTAGTTTTTCTCTTATTGCCTTTCTTCTTCTTCTTTTTTTCTATTTTTTCTTTGAGAAAAATAAAAATAATGTTTATTTCTGGTTTATAATTATGAACAAATAAAAATAATTCTTTCTCTTAGTCAGTAATGGCTACTTCCATTTCATTTTATTTTTTGAACTGCGTCATAGGTCCCACAATTTACAGATTTAATATTATTGGTTTAAATTTACTTTTTTTAATGATATTTATAAAATTAGCCAAAAAAAATGACTTTGTTTTTTATTTCAAAATGGGACATTTTAAGTAACTATATTAATATTTGGGAAGAAAGCCAGGGTATTGAAGAAAGGTGAACATAGTCAACGGTGTTTATCAGGTCCGGTTTAATCGGTTTTTAACATAATCGAGAGAGTTCAGATTAATTTGGTTTTTTCAGTTAAATGGATCGGTTCGTTTTATTTTTAAAATCGGCTTAATTGTTTGGTTCAGTTTAGAAATTTTATAAACCAATTAAACCGAACCGATCGGAAATTCTAAACTAGTCCCCCGACCGAACAAAACATATAAAAAATTAAAAAAATATAACATAATGAAGCTTGGTTTGGTTTAAAACCAGTTAGATTGAACCAAATAAAATTTTTAAATCCATCTTAAAAAATTCAAAAAATTAATAAAAATATTTATTTTTAATTTTTTATGATTAATCTTCTTATTTCGATTCAACCGTATAAATTAAAATTTAGTTCGGTTTGGTTTTAATTTGATTGATAAGTTTATTTTGGTAAGTTGGATTGTATTTTTGAAAACTGAATAAATTTTTAACTGAACCGAACTAATGAACATCCCTGAACATATATAGCGACTTCTAATTGTCACCCTTTTACCCAGGACAAAGAAAGAAAGCAAGAAGCAAAAAAAGAAAATAAACATTTGACTTTTGACATTGAAATGTAAATCCCTGCATATTTTGCTCTGACTTTTGGTTTGTCCTTTTTTTTTTTGGAGAATTACAAATTCCTAATTTTGGAAACAGAATTAATGTTTTCTTAAATCCTCTAATTGGGACTCAAACTCAAACTGAGACTGGAATTGATTTTATTTTAACACAATCCGGAAATATATAAAAGAAAAATGCACCTCTATTAACACAAAATTGAGACTTGAGACTTGAATCGGTGGGCTTAAAGTAATGGAATTATATATCATTGCAAATAAAGTATTGGGCTTTTATGTGTTGCTCTATTTATTAATTTTGGTGAAAGAAATTAGAAATTGTATGGGCCTTTTTGCACAAATTCTTTTTGTTTTCTCCATTAATTGTAAATTGTAATGAATGGAAATAGTACGTACCTTCATCTTTTAAATTTCTTATATAATTAATAATTGTAATGTATGCTGTTAAATTTCTTATAATATTTTCTAATATCGCGGCTAATTTTTTATTAATAATGCCTTCAGGCACAGTAAGAGACGAATTAATTTATTAATACTGCTTCCTCCTCTATAAATTGAAAATAAAAACGTGACCACTATAATTCAAAATATTTTCATTTTATAATTAAAAAAAGTTATTTCATATAGAGCAAGTACAAAATAGTATTTAGAAAATATTTATTAGTTTGTTGAATAATGGATTTCAAATAAAGCCTTCATTAATTAAAAAAAAAGAGACGCACCATTTTTTCTTTTTAGAAATTAAGGAATGAAATCTTCGGGGACGGATTTTGCCGATAGATTTTTTTTCTTCGAAAAATAGCTGAGACCGCACCTTTCTCAATGTAAGCATGCAATTGCAATGTTTTCTCAAACTTTTGTCAAAAAATAAAAGGAAATAAATTGTAAGCAATCACAATGTAGTAATAAGTTGATCCGAGAGAACAATTTCATGCATAATCTTACAATAGTAAGTTTCACAGTTCCACACAATTGTGCCCCAAAACTTTTTGTGTGGGCCATTTGTACACACAACGACATATAGAAGTTCTTCGAATTATAATTTATTTCTTAAATTGCAATAAGTACAACGAAACCAAATGATTTGAAGGACGGTTTGGGGCGCTAATTCTTGTTGATATTTTATTCTTCTCATTATGCTGATTCAGCTAATTCTTCTGATTTTTCTAATTCTTCTGATCCGGCTTCTTCTGATTCTTCTGATTCGTCTGATTCTTCTAAATATTTTATTTCTTCTGTAATAAATTTTCTTTTCTTAATTTCATCTTGAATATTCTTCATCTCATTGAGCTCTGAAAAGATTAGCTCACTAACTAGGTGTCTCCGAAACAAGTTAATGTCACCCTGTCAAGTGGAATATATCATGTATAAGTACATTGAACAATAAATTTATTTCTTCGATGCAAATTGCAAGATAAACCATTGTAAAGAATAATAGCACACCTGTGTGAATTCAGTAGCAAGCTTTGATCCATCCCATAATTCCATGTACTTGAGTGCAAATAGACCACAAGAATATCTAAAACACCAATTGGGTTACTCAATGGAATGAAATAATTTCTACAGAATCAAATGAATAATGATGTAATATATCATACCCGTCTTTTTGTTGTGGTACATTCGAAATAACAGATATGGGCCAATTAAGGACGTTCTCTAGCATCCATTCTACTGGAACATCTTGGGAGTCGAGAACATCAATACACACCTGAATTCCTAATCTCTGAATGGCAAAATGCAAATATGATAAACATTACATGGTATGATTGAATATGCGAGCAATACTTATTTGAGAAAAGATATACCAGCCTACGAATTGTTTCTTCATAAGGTCTGCCCAATGAGTTCGAGGAATCCAATATCTGGAATTCCTTCTTTGGAACATTTAAAACAATAACAAACCAATGGCTTTGTACTTGGATTGGCAAGAACACCTACAAATTATATATGATTGTGAGTTCCAACTAGTAAGAAGGGAAAGTTGTAATATTGTACAGCTCATATACTGATGAAGATTACCAGTTCATTTTGAAGGAAACAGTTGCCCTTCTCAATGCGTTCACAAATTTTATCTCTTCCATCCATTGACAATCCCCATAACTGCAATAGCTCACTATCGAATGTGCCAAGTTTCTGGATTTTACCTGATGTACCTCCTTTACTGTTCATGATACTAATATAGCAGTTGATAACCTGCGAAATGCATCAAATCTGATGATTGAAACTTGAGAGAGTGGACAATCTAATATTGCAAATATTGTGCTTAGTAGCTCCTATTGCCCCCATTTGCAATGAAGGCCAATTAGGCATTTAACTAAACAACTATCCATGATTGAATTTATGCCAAAATATTAAGGGCACAATTTGGTTCAAATGTAAAAACATAACATAAATCAAGGAAAAGTGAAAACAGGGAGCAAGGTGAATACACATTGTACATATAACCCAAACGTACATCATCAGGAATCCAGCTGTCAGATCCATCCTCGTCAAATGGTTTGATGAGACACTGCATCTTCTCAGCAGTCAATCTGGCACCACCTATAGCTATTATATCTTCTGACATCCTTCCCCTCAAACCATTCTGAAGAAAACTTAGGGACCAGAAGTCACAGGCTCGCAGTGGGCATTTGTATGATGGTGGAATGTGCTTCTCTACCAAGTCAATTGCTGCCCCCTTTTGTGTAAATTTCCCTTATTTTAATTCATCAGAAGAAACAGGACAATAATCAACTAAACTGGATGAATAGTTATGGCATTAACGAAAAGTTTGTGTTGTTACATAATCAAATAATCGGGATCAAGCAAGGACACTACACGACTCATATTTCCATTAAAGGAATCCATTTATAGACCAATTTTTTTTTTTCAAACGTCCATTATTGGAATGTAGCAGCTGCCTAGACAAAACAAATAAAGTTTTTAAATCTAAAAGGTAAGCAGAGCTTTTTCGCATATGGGTTGGAACAAATATTTAATTGAATAGAGATGAAAATAGTTATCTACAATAACCATCTATTAGAAAATGGAAAATACAAATTTAGGCTATACTCATTCAAAGTAAATGAATGACTTTAAATCTTGCTAGATGCTGGAAATTTTTCTTTCTGTTAAAAGAAGCTGTGATGGTACAGTTTTCAGTAAAACACTACAAAATAAACAGTATACAAGCACAATTATAACAGCACACAAAATTAATAGGTTGCTTACCATTATTGGTTGCATCTGACAGCCAATTATAAGAGCACACCAAAGCTTCCAGTGTCCTTGGACCCAATTTATTCGCAAGTTTTCCGAGCCTAAATTTTTTTCTTTCTTCAAAAGAAAATTCTGGGGAAAAAGCCCACTCGGAGGGTAGTGAAGAAACAGGGATAGCAAGAATATGACGTGCTATCCTTGAAAGAATTGGAAAATTTGATTTGTTATCCTTCCACCATCTCAAAACATCAAAATTATCACCTCTGACATCCACACGGCCTTCTTGCAAGTATCTCATAAGTTCTAACATTCCCCGATCATGTTTAGTTTTGAACTTAATGCAAAGGTTCCCAATATATTTTTCAACTTTCATCTCTGTCAGAGATGCGTTCCGTATAGCAACGTTCCAAGTAGGTCGACTTGAATCGGGGATCCATTACAGAGGAAACTAGCAATATATTATTGCAATCTTTCAAATAACTGTCAGAAACTTCAATCAACCAAATTAAGAATCTTTCTGTATCGTATTGATTATCCGAATGGAAAATCCACATGCCATAGCGCATCATAGATTTCAAAAATAATTTTCAAAAACAAGTTTGACGTGGGATATTGAGAGGAAGAGAGAACTGTAACTGCTTCATAAATTGGTTTCAGAAGTTCGACAGCACTTTCCACTTCATTCCAATTTCCACATAAAGGGAAACTCTCATCATAATCTTTATATACATCAAAAACATCTTTGTATGCAAGTGCATCACATAACATGTTCAATGTAGAGTCCCACCTTCTCTCATCATCAACTTGAAGATATGTTTTCGGGGAATCAATTTTATGTTCAATAGCAAGTTGATTAATAGTATGCATCGCCTTAGGATCTTCTGCAAAGAATTTTATCATCTTCCTTGTAGATTTAAATACATTTTCCAGTTCATGCCATATAGATTTCAATAGTGTATTGAATGACCCATCGATAATGCACTGCAACTTGATTGCCCCAGCACCCCAAGTCAACCCATCTAAAATTTGCTTGGGAGACTCACCATTAATTTTTTGAGTTGTAAATGCAAGTACCTTTATAGGAAGCTCCCAATTGTCTATGCATCTCTGTACTTGTGCAGTTATCGCCGAAGGCTTCCAATAACGATCATCGTTATAGATCTTTATACCAATTATTCTTCTGACCAAATTAAAGTCATTATCAATAAAGTGTGCTGTAACACAGATATACTCAGTGGGGAATTCTATTGCATGGACACTAGAGCAAGCTCTTGCTAGGTGAGCACTAAAGCAAACTCTTTCTAGGTGGGCTGAATTTATAAAGGTTTTCTGATGGAGATTTTTAAACCTTTGTCTTTCTATTTGATAGAAACCTAGGCACTTTGGCTTAATAGATGACAGATCAACTGGAGTGTACAATGGCTGAATGTTTTTTGCCCATTCTATGAACCAAGTACTCTTCACAAAATGGAATGAAAGTTCACATGAGATTACCAGCTTAGCAAGCTTCTCTTGGCATTCTATCTGATTATATACACAACTGTTACTTCTATTTGAGTGTTCAAAGAAAGCTTGATCAAGGTGTCTCCTCTCAATGATGTTTTCTATGCCAACCACATAATTACCTGCTTCAAATAAAAAACTATATATAAATATATATATTAGTGTTAAATTCTGTTTATTACAAGTTATGTAAAAAGAACTCTGTTTATTTCATGTTATGTGCCAGGTAAAAACAATGTATACAAAGTGCACAAGAATATATATAATGAAATGTGGCTCTTATTTAAACTATATGAAATTCTTTAAAGCAACCAGTATACATTAGTTGTTTATGATTATATTTTATATAAGACCTCGACACGTTGATGCATTTGAATCATATATAGTTTTCTTTGCTTGCTATCTGTGCCACCAATTAGTTCTAATTAGAAACTCTTTGTACTGGTAAATTAAAACTGCAATAGAAAACAATAATTTTGGTATAACATAGCTAAAAGCAGATTACTCAGTATATGAAGCCCTAATAAATGACTTTAAATTTTTTAATAACGGAATATGGAAATTGACTTCACCCTGACTATACTAATAGTTTGAACAATTCAACAACAAAACTCAGGAAAGTGTCATGGGTAAACAAGCTCAAAAACAGAGTGCTATTTATCAACTCTCTAAAAGGAACTATCTAAAAGAAGAAGAGAAGAAGAAAATGCAGGAACCAAATAAGTTACAGGAACTGTTATAGGCTATACCAGGTGTCAAACAAAAAAGTACTCACTACTATAAAGAACTTAAGCTACAACTTGGTTCTAAAAGTTTCGTAGATATATAATCACAAGTAAATCGAGTAAACATCATATCAACATCTATAAAAAAAAGGTATATATATGGATGCCATACCTGCGCTACGACCAGCTCTCAACCAATTGTTGCAGCAAACCAAGACCTTGGACATCTCTATGTCCACTGTAGAATGAAAGATCTCCTCAATAATATCTTCCACAGATTCTGTTTCTGAATTAAATGAGATAGAAGCGGGAATAGCAAGAATATCACGTGCCATCCTAGAAAGAATCGGGTATAGTAATTCATTATCCTTCCACCAACTCAACACATCAAAATTCACATCTCCCTCTTCCACCAGGACCTTTCCAATACTTTTTCAGCTCTGCTATTTGAGATAAATGGTCAAATGAATCAATCTGTATATCTCTGTGCTCTCACATTGATATTTATTCGTACAAACTGCAGAATAATTATCAAAACTCTTGTTCTTCGGCAATCGAACTTCCCACTGAAGCGTTTATGGAATCTTAATTTGAACCGAGGATCCAACAATGAAGCAATCAGCAGTATATAACTACAACTAGCCAAATAATCATCCAATTCTGCTAGCGACCTATCAATAGCATCTTTGGTATCACCAGATAACACAGGAGAGACCTCTGATAGGACATCACTGATTTCAAAAACAAATTTTAGAAGTAAATTTGATGTGGGAAATTCAAGGGAAGAGAGCATCACAACCACATCATTTATTTTATTTAGAAGGGGAACAACTTCCTCCACTTTGCTCCATTCTTCATTCATGTCAACAAAGTCGCAAAAAACATTTTTGTAGTTACAAGCTTCATTGAAAATATTGAGATCAAAACCCAGTACTCCTTTGTTAGTAAGCACAAATTCAAATTTACGAGCAAGATTATGTTGCGCTGCAATTTCGTTGAAATAGCACATTTTTTCTGGAGATTCATTCAGGTCATTCATCATTTCTATAATATAAAATGACCTAATTTTATAGTAGATATCATAAGCTATTGAACGAAAACACGACAGAATGCACTTCACATCCAATGTTGGACTGGACGTCTCTGAACCTGTAATGTTATAAACTGCTGACCATGCAAAAACTTTATTACAAAGTCCCCAATCATTTAGGACTCTCTCAAAATCAATTTCTTTCAGTAACCTTGGAGCATCGTCCTCCACAAACCCAATTATTCTTTTAAACAATTTGAAATCATTATCAATAAAATGTACTGCAACACATAAAAGTCGACAGTTGTGTTTTGGATTGTCAAACTGTGCCACACTAAGACTGACTTTAGAAGTTAGCTTGGTGATTTTCTCTTTCAACTGGGCTTTCTCTTTTTTATAAAAGGTGAGGCAGTCTTCCTCAACATCCCTCCGAGTTACATGGCTATACGATGGCTGAAGGAATCTTGCAAACTCTTCAAGAAAAGGATTCTCCACATGTTCCAACATACTTTTGTTATCGATTACCATTCTCACAAAAAGCTCTCGGTTTTTTTGCGGATCATATTCCAAATGATTCTCTTGGAATCCAGAAAGTTCTGTGTTTATTTGTTGGACATGTCCCAATTGGTTCTCACCCAAATTATTCTCTTGGGATCCACAAGGTTCTGAGTCTGTTTGTTGAAGATATCCCAATTGGTTCTCTCTGTTTCCAGAAGGTTCTATGTTTATTTGTTGGACATATCCCAAATCATTCTCTCCAAAATTATTCTCTTGGCATCCAGATGTTTCTGTGTTTGTTTGTTGGACATATCCCAATTGGTTCTCTCTGTTTTCAGAAGGTTCTGTGTTTATTTGTTGGACATATCCGAAATGGTTCTCTCCCAAATTATTCTCTTGCAATCCAGAAGTTTCTGTGTTTGTTTGCTTGAGACATCCCAATTGATTCTCTCTGTTTTCAGAAGGTTCGGTGTTTATTTGTTGGACATATCCCAAATGGTTCTCTCCCAAATTATTATCTTGGTATCTAGAAGTTTCTGTGTTTGTTTGCTGGAGATATCCCAATTGATTCTCTCTGTTTCCAGAAGAGTAAGATAGTAGAGTGGTTCTTGCATCCTTGTTTGGAGGCTCAGTACAATCAACACTTTTGATATGTCGCCAAAGATTAGATGTTCCATTCTTGCTATCGCCACCTAGGAGTTCTCCACACTTGTTACATTTTGCCCTTTTACTACCATCAGGCTGTTGTTCTTTAGTAAAACTATTCCAGACTTTAGACCTTTTCTTTGACGGTCTGTCTTGAACCTTTTCTTTTCCTTTATTCAACATACTATCCGAAATCTAATTTTGCGCGAAGTTTGACATGATAATCGAATTGGAACCTGTTTCATAAGTGATGTAAATCAATATACTAGCTACTAAGAGTGAATGTATCACATATGATTTACTAATTAATATGGCAAAATACACTTTTATTATCATGTAGACATTAATTTGTTTGTAGTGAACATTGGAAAGCACAACATCTTTCTTGATCACTAGATGTAAGTTTCTATAATACAATTCATATCCCGGAATCAAATTATTAGTATAAACTAGAATAAAGAAAAAAACATTATTGGACATACCGCTTTGGTTTTGTACTGTGAATGTTATATGATCGTCGGATCTATGCTGATGCAAAAGGGTATGGAACTATGGATCAAGATGACAGCAACTGAGTTGATTGGTTGTACTTGTTCTGTAAATATTAAAAAGAAAAAGAGAGAAGCATCTTAGTTGTTGTTTTTCCCCAAGTGAAACTTGAACAAAGCACTTTGGCCTTAAGATTTCACATTACACTGTTATTTTATAAAATTATGAGACAGAGAAATAATCAGTGCTATAAATACTAGAATAGGTTAAAACAAACCTGCTCATAAATGAGAAAAATAGAAAAACGAAAAATCCTAATATTAAGCCGCCGGGACAAATAGAGTAAGCTGACCTCAACTCAAAAGCACCGCGTGGATCTCTCTCTCTCTCAAAGCATGGCAACGGCTACCCCTCTCTCTCTCTCTCTCTCTCTCTCTCTTTCTATCTAAAAGCTTGGCAGAGGCTGAGGCTGCCAAGGGATGCTCTTTCTCTCTCTTTTTTTTAAGCCTACTCTCTCTCTCTCTCTTTGTTGACCTTTTGAAAAGGGAGGGAGGCAGAGATGATCCAAATTGTGTTTTTTAATCTCGATTTCTCTCTATTTTAAGCTTGGCAGCGGCTGCTCTATCTCTATCTCTCTCTCTCTCTCTCTTTAAAAAACTTGGTAGTTGGCCTAGTGGCTACCCAAGGAACTATCTCTCTCCCTCTCTTTTTGTTTAAAAAAAAAATAAAGGTTGGCAGAGGAATCTATCTGTTTTTTAATAAGTAGCGTAGCCAGATTACTATATCTTACTTCCGACAAGGGAGAGAGGCAGAGACCGTCCAAATTGTGTTGACAATTGATTTGTGGGAAAAATTAAGCTAGAACAAAGCTCATGGCTTGGCAGAGCAAAACATGCATGAATTGACATCTCAATATTAATAGCCCAATGTTTCTTTTTTTCCTTCTCAGTCCCAGGAAAAAAGGCGACGAGGAAGTCATTATGTTGACCTCTTCCAAAATTAAAATAGTTATTTAAATTGTCCTTTTTTTGGGGAAAAAAATCAAAGTCATTATTTTTGGGGTTTTCAGGAGTATTTAACTATTTAACAAAATTTAAAGTCATAATTGTACTTCTTTTTTATAATTTTTAAAAATTTTAAATTATCTATTTCCATAAAACTAAATTTAAAGACTAATGTTATTTTCATAATTCAAAGCAATACAATTTGACATCAGACACTTTAAAACTTGAACAAATTATAAATTTAATATATTATTTCAACTTTAAAAAAAGAAATATACCTTATAAAAATTCAGATCCTTTTAAGTAATAAAAATTGAAGTTTGAAGTGAACAGGAGGGGTTACAAATTAGTAAAGAATTTTGAAACTATTTTTTTTATTAAATTGATCTGTAAATTTTAATCAAGTTAATTATGTTTCCTTATCTTATCCATTTTGGACAAATTCAAAAAATAATTTACTTAAGCAGATCTCCCCTTGAGTGAAGATGTCTATGATCCAGGTTGGCTTTTAAATTATTGGAATTAATGAGCTGGAGATGTAGACATCGTTTGACTTTATCGTTCTATTTTACAATTTTTATCCTTCCGAGATTCTTTTTGGCATCTTTTGAAGAAATAAAAATAAAGGAGTGATATATAGTTGCATATTTTATCCGCATATTTACTTAAATTTTAGATGCTTTATACTTTTGTAAAAAATATTTATATTTCATACATAAATGTTTATATCTCTCCTTACTAGAATAAAAAAACTTTGGAACTAATTTTTTTACTCATTCAATAAGGTTTTTAGTTTGAACTTTTATGATTATTTATAAAGAAGAAGTGATCAATATTTTGTATATTTGATATAAATACTTTTAGAGTTCCGATATAAATACGAATCTCCGGATATTAAAAGATAATTATTTGTAATTGTTTCAAATTACAAATTGTATATATACATCCTTTCCACAAGAATTTGAATATAAATTCAAATACAGACCTATAATATCCAATCCATTTAGAGCATTTCCAATGCCAGTAATTGAAATGAATTTTTAAATAATTGTTAACCACGTTTTAGAAATTTAATCGAATAATCGTTTAGTTAGCATGGCGTTTTGCCTAATAATTTTTAAATAAAAAACTTGTGTACATCTCTGAAATTAGAATAGAAACTGCTACATCAGATTAGAAATCTATAAAATTTCAGGAATGAAGATGCTCTTAAATCTCTAAAAAGATAATTTATATTTACTTTATTCCGATACTCCAAATTGGCACACAAATTGAATTCACATTTAATATGGATCTGAACTTACTCTTCGTGTAATACTCGTATAATGTTTACACTATTACAGAAATGACATCTCCTGCTTTAGCACTGAAGACACTCACATTTTGTCTTAGTGGGCTTTTGGTCCATGTTCCTCCGAATCTAATTGCTGGGATGGCTTTTGACCCAAAACACAGATTCTTAAACCCTCTCGCTGTTTCTCCACGCGGCTGCCATGCCAAACGTGCGCTCCTCACATCGCCGCTTGCACCACTCACATCGCCGCTTGCACCTTTGTCCTATGCTGCCTCTCCTTCCCTTGCGCTCAATATAAATACTTTGTTTTCACGGCAAAGCTTGTGCTCCTCGATTGCAATGCTTCCTACCCTCTTCTCACCTTGCAACTTGAGATCTCACGTTCTGTTGTGTCCTGGCCAAATATAATGCATATTTTTATCCTATAGAACTTGTATTACGACACAGTATTATAATGTTTTATATTAAACTGGTACTTGGAACCCAATTCTCTGATTTCAAAGTATTCTTTCCTCACAATGAATTATCCCATTATGCACAATGGAAATGATCTTCGTTCTTATCAGTGCTTGATCTTTTAACACTACTGTCTCATTAAATGGTGAAATAAAGGAAACAATATGGCTTTACAATTTTCTTTTCTAATTCAGTGTAAATTGTGAAAACTGGAAAAATTAAGTTCAAGACACTGTGAACTGGTACAGACCTAAATCTTAACCACTTATGAACATTGTGCAATCAGATCAATAAGTGATAGAATATGAACATTGTGCAAAAGATCATTATAAGTGATAGAATATGAACATTGTTATTACTTGTGCAATCAGATCAATAAGAAAGGAACACCATTATCAGAACAGAAAACATTTTGTTTTACAACAAAGCCCCTTAAACCATGTTTTATTACCAAAACATTACCACAGTACTAAGTTGAACATGAAAGATTATATGAGATAGGATTTAAGAAATACGGAAGAAAAGGAGAATGACATCAACAGTTGACAATATGCATGCAAATCCTTATAAGTATTCATTTTTATTCAACTCATCTGTTGAATAAAAGTCTTATTAAACCCTTCTTTCAGAGCTTCAAATGTTGTCAAGATTTGTGTTAGATTGTTTCGATCGTTACACGTCATATTGTCCTATCGGGTTTGTTCTTATTAGATTCTCATGCTAAAATAATTTTAATCATTCCTGTTGACTTTCTTTATTGGATTTGTTTATTGGTATTGGATTGATCATTGATGTTTAAAGTATCATTTTAGAGATAAGATTTGCAAAGGGAAGAATGGTACCAGTAGAGTAATCATGTGTTATCAGATTATTATACTGAACTGGTACCAGTCCTTTGGTACCGGTATCACATGCCTAGGCACGAGGCCAGGGGAATCCAATCGTTAGAGGAGGCTGTTCCTCTGATATTTGACCCTGCCTGCACATCTCAAGGCTTAATGTGTTCCAACTTATTTCCAACATTGTTCCAGTGTTCAACATCATGTTATTCATTAAAACATGTCACATTTGCGTGTTCAAACCAATTTATATGTTTCCTTAAACCCAATTGACCAATTAGAACATTCTATGCCGTATCGGCATATCATTTCGACATTTCCTATGCTGATCAATTCACCATATTTCAAACTAAATTAGAGGTTCAGGTAGTGTCGTGAATGTGCTATCAATATGCCTGTATAGTCAATTCAGATTTTTGTGCCTCTTTTGTAATGTTTGACTTAGTCAAAGCCGAGGATCTTATCAGTTCCCCTCATTCTCTTCTTCCTGGGGCGACAAGATCTGATCTGTAAGTTTGAATAAAGGTCTGGCTTGTGGGACCTATCGGGCAGAGAGAAAATAGGAGAGACGAAGCTGATTCGGAGAATAATGAAACTCATTGGCGAATGGGGCCATGAGTCATAGAGATAGGGAGGTGGTGGTCCACGAGTGAGGTTAAATGAGAGAGAGAGATAGAGCGCCGGTTCCATTCACTTGGGTGCGCTAGGAGTACGCTAACCAAATCTTTGGTTTGTGTGAAGGGAATCTTTCAGAATTAGTGGATCCGGACCGTTCTTTTTAACTTTACACGAATCTCAAAGTCCAATACTGCCCCTGCGTTAGCCCGAATCTCAAAGTGCCTGAGAGTAAATCTCAAACCGTAAAATGAATGGAATTGTAGATGCTCTTATATCTCCCTTTTTCTCTTTTTCTTCATTTCAAACGAATTGGAGATCTCCAATTCCCCCTCCTTAATTTCCTTTTTTCTCACTCACCATTCAATGCATAATGGCTACTTCCATTTCCCTTTAATTCTTATTATATTTTTTTTAGTTTTCTCTTATTGCCTTTCTTTTTTTTCTTTTTTTTTTCTATTTTTTCTTTGAGGAAAATAAAAATAATGTTTATTTTTGGTTTATAATAATCAACAAATAAAAATAATTCTTTCTCTTAGTCCATAATGGCTACTTCCATTTCCCTTTATTTTTTAACTGCGTCATGGGTCCCACAATTTACAGATTTAATATTATTGGTTTAAATTTATTTTTTTAATGATATTTATAAATTAGCCAGAAAATAATGAGTTTGTTTTTTATTTCAAAATGGGACATTTTAAGTAACAATATTAATTTGGGAAGAAAGCCAAGGTATTGAAGAAAGGTGAACATAGTTAGGGGTGTTCATCGGGTCCGGTTTAATCGGTTTTTAACATAATCTAGAGAGTTCAGATTAAACGGTTCAGTTTTTTCAGTTAAATGGATCGGTTCGTTTCATTTTTAATATCGGCTTAATTATTCGGTTCAGTTTAGAAATTTTATAAACAAATTACACCGAACCGATCAAAAATTCTAAACTCGTCCCCCGACTGAACAAAACATATAAAAAATAAAAAATATAACATAATGTATATTGCTTTGTTCGGTTTAGAACCAGTTAGACTGAACGAAACAAAATTTTTAAATCCATCTTAAAAAATTCAAAAAATTAATAAAAATATTTTTTTAATTTTTTATGATTAATCTTCTTATTTCAATTCAACCGTACAAACTGAAATTTAGTTCGGTTTGGTTTTAATTTGATTGATAAGTTTACTTCGGTCAGTTCGATTGTATTTTTGAAAACTGAATAAATTTTTAACTGAACCGAACTAATGAACATCCCTGAACATATATAGCGACTTCCTAATTGTCACCCTTTTACCTAGGACAGAGAAAGAAAGCAAGAAACAAAGAAAGAAAAGAAACATTTGGCTTTTGACATTGAAATGTAAATTCCTGCATATTTTGCTCTGACTTTTGGCTTGTATTCTTTTTTTGTTGGAGAATTACAAATTCCTAATTTTGGAAATAGAATTAATTAATGTTTTCTTAAATCCTCTATTCGGGACTCAAACTTAAACTGAGACGGGAACTGATTTTATTTTAACACAATCCGGAAATATATAAAAGAAAAATGCACCTCTATTAACACAAAATTGAGACTTGAGACTTGAATCGGTGGGCTTAAATTAATGGAATTATATATCATTGCAAATAAAGTGGGCTTTTATGCGCTGCTCTATTTATTAATTTTGGTGAAAGAAATTAGAAATTGTATGGGCCTTTTTGCACGAACTCTTTTTGTTTTCTCCATTAATTGTAAATTGTAATGAATGGAAATAATATGTACCTTCATCTTTTAAATTTCTTATATAATTAATATTGTGATGTATGCTGTTAAATTTATATTAATAATGCCTTCAGGCACAGTAAGAGGCGAATTAGTTTATTAATAATGCTTCCCCCTCTATAAATTGAAAATAAAAAAGTGACCACTATAGTTCAAAATATTTTCATTTTATAATTAAAAAAAGTTATTTCATATAGTGCAAGTACAAAATAGTATTTAGAATATATTTATTAGTTTGATTAATAATGGATTTCAAATAAAGCCTTCATTAATTAAAAAAAAAAGAGACGCACCATTTTTCTTTTTAGAAACTAAGGAATGAAATCTTCGGGGAAGGATTTTCCCGATAGGTTTTTTTTCTTCGAAAAATAGCTAAGACCGCACCTTTCTCAATGTAAGCATGCAATTGCAATGCTTTCTCAAACTTTTTGTCAACAAATAAAAGGAAATAAATTGTAAGCAATCACAATGTAGTAACAAGTTGTGCCAAGAGAACAATTTCATGCATAATCTTACAATAGTAAGTTTCACAGTTCCACACAATTGTGCCCAAAACTTTTTGTGCGGGCTATTTGTACACGTAACGACATATAGAAGTTCTTCGAATTGTAATTTATTTCTTAAATTGTAATAAGTACAATGAAACCAAATGATTTGAAGAAGGGTTTGGGGCGCTAATTCTTCTTGATATTTTATTCTTCTTATTATGCTGATTCAGCTAATTCTTCTGATTCTTGTAATTCGTCTAATTCTTCTAAATATTTTGTTTCTGTTGAGTAGAGACACTATATTGAAACTAATTTTATTACTCGCTCTAATCTATTCTTACAACTACACCTCTACTACTCAATGTTTCCTACACCTCCAATCTACTATGACTCTTAGCTAGAAGAGGAATTGCTTGATTTGCTTGATACAAAATGAAGACTAAGGGTCCCTATTTATACTAGCTAATGGAATACTCTAGATTCTACAAATTTATTCTAGTTGGTTTGGTATTTTCTAGAATACTCTTTATTATATATATTTCTAGATTAATCTTGATTTTGCCAAATTGGGCTTGGGCCTTCTAAGGAGGTGCTAACTCCAACACTCCCCCTCAGCACCGACTTCTTTTAGATCGCTGATCGACTGATAAGTTGTGCACGCATCTCTTCAAACTTTTTTGTATTGAGACCCTTTGTGAAGATGTCTGCAACTTGCTCTTCTGTTGGTGTCAGCTCCATGTGAATCTCACCTTGAAGGACTTTCTCTTGTATAAAGTGGTAGTGTACTTCTATATGTTTGGTCCTTCCATGGAACACCGGATTCTCTTCTAGGCATATGGCTGACCTGTTGTCACAATGAAGTGTTACTTCATCGATTGGTTGGTGAAGATCTTTCAGCAAGCGTATCAACCATGTGCTCTCTTGTGCTGCCATAGCTGCTGCTCTGTATTCTGCTTCGGTTGTTGAGAGTGATAATGTAGGTTGTCTTTTGCTGCACCAGGACACGGCTCCAGATCCTAGAATGAAGACGTAGCCGGTTGTCGATCGCCTAGTGTCACAGTCTCCAGCATAGTCAGCGTCGTAGTAACCCGTCACTTGGCATTCTCCTCCTTTGTGGTACATGATGCCATAGTCCAAAGTACCCTTTATGTATCTGAGTATCCTCTTGATAGCTTCGAGATGTGGTTTCTTTGGGCTCTGCATATGATGACTTGCTACTCCAACAGCATAAGCTATGTCTGGTCGAGTAAGCGTCAGATAGATTTGACTACCTACCAATTGTCAATACATCCTTGTATCTTCTAGATCCTTTCCTTCTCCAGCGCGAAGCTTGATGTTCGGCTCTATTGGTGTAGACAGTGGCTTGCACTCCAACATGCCAGAAGTCTCTAAAGGATCTTTTTGCATACTTATGTTGGCACAGGAAGGTACCTTCTTTAGTCTTCTCTACCTCGAGTCCTAAGAAATGCTTCAGCTCTCCAAGCTCCTTCATCTGAAACCGGACTGATAGGTTCTCCTTTGTTTGTTGAATCTCCTCAGTAAGGTCTCCAGTCAAGATGAGGTCGTCCACATATACCAAGATTATAGCGAGCTTACCTCCAGTGTCTTTGATGAATAGACTCGAGTCTGATGTTGCCACCGTGTAGCCACTTTGTACGAGAAACTCTGCAATTTTTCCGTACCATGCTCTTGGAGCCTGCTTTAGCCCATACAATGCCTTCTTGAGCTTGCACACGTACTCCGGGTGGGTCTTACTTTCGAACCCTTGTGGTTGATCCATGTAGATGTCTCGATCAAGCTCACCGTGTAGAAAAGCATTTTTCACGTCCATTTGCCACAGCTTCCAGCTTTTGGTTGCTGCTAGTGCTAGAAGGACTCGTACTATTGTTATCTTCACCACCGGACTGAATGTCTCGTCATAGTCCAGTCCATACTGCTATGAAAACCCTGTGCGACGTGTCTAGCCTTGTACCTCTCGATTGAACCGTCTGCTCGGCTCTTCACCTTGTACACCCACTTGCATGAGATCAGCTTCACTCCTTCTGACTTGGGAATTAAATCCCATGTCTGGTTCTGTCTTAGTGCCGTTACCTCATCTTTCATTGCTTTTCTCCATTTGTCGCTCTTAGCTGCTTCTTCATAGTTTGCTGGCTCTGAGTCCTCCTCGATGAGAGCAGTATTTGTGTACTGTGAGTTTGGTCGCCTTTGTCTTATTGACCTTCGTAGTGGTGGTGGCATTTCTTCTTCTTCTTCTGGCATATGCGAAGTCACTTCTTCATCTTCATCGTGTGCTCATGTCTGCCACGGGCTCTTGGTCTTGGAGGAGATTGGACTCTTGTCTTCTTCAACTTGAGTTTCCTGATCTTCTCTTGTTGCATCTTCAATACTTGTCTCAAGATCTTTTGTTTCTGGTTGGACCACGTTTTTGGATGGCCACCACATTGAGACTTCGTCAAACACCACATTTCTTGAGGTGTAGATGCGTCCACTTATTGGATCACAACACCTCCAGCCCTTTCGCTGCTTATCATAATCGACGAAGATGGTTCGTACTGCCTTCTTATCGAATTTTGTTCGCAGATGATCAGGCACAAACACATAGCACACACACCCAAAAACTCTGAAATGTCTTATAGTGGGTTTAATCTTCCAGAGCTTCTGAAATGGTGAGACGAAACCCATCTTTTCTTGCGGCAGACGGTTGATGATGTAGGCAGCGGTTCTCATGCTCTCGGCCCAAAACCTCCCTGGCACATTTTTTGCATGTAGCATGCTTCGGCAGACTTCTGCTAAGTGTCGGTTCTTTCTTTCAGCTACACCGTTTTGTTGAGGGGTGTTGGGGCATGTCAAATGTCTCTTGATCTTGTGCTCCTTTAGGTATGCATCAAACTCGTGAGACACATACTCTCTTCCATTATCCGTACGGAGGCACTTCACTCTCTTGCTGAGTTCACTCTCCACATTCTCTTTGAATTCTTTGAATTTGGAGAATGTCTTAGATTTCTCCTTCATGAAGAATACCCACATGTACCTTGAGAAGTCATCGATAAAAGTCACCATATACTTGGACCCGCTTATTGATCCTTGTCTTACGGGACCAAATACATCTGAGTGCACCAGCTCCAAAGGCTCCTTTGCTCGATACTTTGAGGGTTGGTAGGGAAGTTGGTGAGCTTTACCGAATTGACAGCCGGCACATATGGTGTTGGTCCGAACCTCGACTTCAGGTAAGTCTGCGATCATCGATTTCTCAACCATCAGCTTCAACTTGTGATAGCTTACATACCCCAGTCGTGCGTGCCAGATATTAGCTGTCTCGTTCCTTCGAGTCTTATCCACGTATGCCGATTATGCTGACATTACGTAGATTGACTCAAACTTTTGTCCCTCCATTATTGGTGTGCCGGAAGCTTTGATGTTGCGATATACTTGTACTTCTTACGGCCCGAATAACACGTAGTTTCCTTGCGCCATTAGTTGCAAAACTGACAGTAGATTCTTCTTCATGCCGGGAACGTGATATACTCCATGTAGTTGGATTGGTTGAGATTGAAGCGGGGAGCTATCATTGTCTTACCGATTTAGTTGATTGGCAGCTTAGAGTTATTAGCTGTCCCAATCACTTGTCTTCCCTTGTACTTCTCCAAGTTATCTAATTTCTCGATGTCCCTGGTCATATGGTTCGAGCAACCGGAATCAATGATCCAGTCACTCTCGTAGTTGATTCTCTCTGTCTTTGATACCGCCATTAGAGCAACCTCATCTTTCTCCTCCTTATCCTCTTCTATGGTTGCGACTGCACATGTTGCTTCTGCATCCCAGTCTTCTTCACTGTCGCAACTTTCTTGGCCTTTAGCTTGTTGTTGGTTGCTTGAGGTTGCCACATTCCTTGGCGTTTCTTCTTTTTCGTGCCAGTAGTCTCATGCATAGTGTCCCTTCTTGCCACAGCATCGATCATCGTGATCTTCATTACTCCTGAGTTGGTTATGTGCTCCCCCTGAAGCCTGACTCCTCTGATTTGACCTCCTTTGTTGATTTAGTTTGCCTTCAAATTTTGGTTTGGACTTGTTGTTGGGTCGGCCCTTCTTTTGACTGCTGAATAAAGCTTCTTCTTCCCTTCTTGATGAGACTCCGGTTGTATGCTTCGTCAAAGCCTCCTGGTTGGCGAGCATATTCTCCATCTCTATCAACGTCGGTTGAGTTGACCATCCTCGAACGGCCGCCATAAACCCGCTATACTCGGGTCTTACGCCATGTGTGATTATCCTCCTCATTCGTTGCTCGCTAATCTTCTCTTCAGGGTCGAGTTCAACAATCTCGTTACAAAGGGACTTGACTTTCTTGAAGTATTGGTTGCAAGTCCCCTTGTGAGATTGTCATCAACTCACTTTCATGTAGTTGGAGACGGGCATCGTTCTTCTTAGAGAGCAAGGCTGCTAGGATATCCCAAGCAGCCTTTCGGGGTTTCTGCTTTGCGTATGTACTCAACCAACTCTTTGTCAATTGTTGTTTTGAGTGCATACATCGCTTTTCCAGCTTTAATTCTCCATTTCCGTAGAGCATCATCTTCTTTCTCTACGGTTATGGCGGTCTCATCTGGTTTTTGGTTTGGAGCCGTCTTGGATCCGCCTACAACCTCCCATAGATCTTGACCTTGTAGGTAGGGTTCTATGCATGTACTCCAATACATATAGTTATGGTAATTTAGTTTCTCAAAACTACCACTCATACCTGCCATATCCATGACGACTTCCAAGTCTTCAATTTTTTGGCAGTGTCGGCATACGCACTAACTGACGATCTTCCAACTATACGTGCCAAGCCACGACTTCGACCAGACCGTCACCTTCGACAAACTCACCCCGTCAAACTTGGCTCTGATACCACTTTGTTGAGTAGAGACACTATATTGAAACTAATTTTATTGCTCACTCTAAGCTATTCTTACAATTACACCTCTACTACTTAATATTTCCTACACCTCCAAGCTACTATGATTCTTAGCTAGAAGAGGAATTGCTTGATTTGCTTTATACAAAATGAAAACTAAGAGTCCCTATTTATACTAGCTAATGGAATACTCTAGATTCTACAAATTAATTCTAGTTAGTTTGGTATTTTCTAGATTACTCTCTATTATACATATTTCTAGATTAATCTTGATTTTGCCAAATTGGGCTTGTGTCACAACCCGACAACCCGCCGCGCACAATAGCGCAAGGCGTTTCAATTATCATACACAATCACACACACACACACACACACACACACACACACACACACACACACACACACACACACACACACACACATATATATATACACACACACATTACCAATGGCAAGACAAGAGCCACAATATATGATAAAATTTTCCCAAAAGTTTTATAATATACATTTGTAAGCAAATATAATATAAACTTGTTACGGTATTGTCACACCCCGACAACGGGACCGACAACCCGCCGCGCTCATCAGCGCAAGGCGATTTCTATCATTTTACAGAATCACATACATACATATACATTACCAAAGACATAACTTGCTTCTTCTTCTTCTTTTTTTTTCCGTTGCAATCCACATTCTTCAAGTTCGAAATCGTATTTCCTTTTCTTGTGTTTTGTACCTGGAACCCACAAAGTGGAAAGATGAGAGATTGAAAATCTCCCAGTGCGGTATTCAGTTCCAGTCGAGTTATCCCCAGATCCGACCAACTGAAACCAACATAGCACCGAGCACCAAAAATATAGATTATAATAATAATATAAGATTCCAATAAACTAGCTTCAACTGTATATAATCAATCAACGAAAATAATAGAACTTTACTTTATGGAATACTCATGTACGATAACAAAAATCAGCAACCCTGAACTTTATATAATCAATCTATAAGACTATAACAATCAAACATAAAATTTACAATGCATGACTCAACTATAACTCATGTTTTAATCAAATGCTTTAAAATCAACCATACTTTAATTTCAGATATTATGTTAATGCCTCATGTGCAACCTAAAGCATCCATGTCATATGTTCATGAGAAAAGCTATGCATTCATATCCCGCAAATGATTCATCTACATCGAACTCCTATTTTGGCCAAATTGCTTCCTATTATGTCATGCACCAGTTTTAGAAAATATATATATATATATACATGCCATGCATATCAACTACCAGCAAGTTCAACTCATGTCTTCTATATACTTGCATGTGATGCAAATAAGAAATTTATGAAAGAATTCAATTATGCAATCTAAAAGCTCATGGATCAATTAGCTATTGAACAAAATCATAAAAATTAACACCGCAATCAAGTCAAGAGGAAAAACTAAATAAATTCAACATTCGCACTATTGTTCAAGTAGATCAATTCTCAAATATTTTCCTTTGTTTATCATGCGTTACAAGTTCTTGCACCAAGCATAAATCCGGTCATGCTCTACCCGAATATGGCGCCTACACAGCTCTCGCTATGCGCTACCCGAATATGGCGCCTACACAGCTCTCGCTATGCGCTACCCGAATATGGCGCCTACACAGCTCTTGCCATGCGCTACCCGAATATGGCGCCTACACAGCTCTTGCCATGCGCTACCCGAATATGGCGCCTACACAGCTCTTGCCATGCGCTACCCGAATATGGCGCCTACACAGCTCTTGCCATGCGCTACCCGAATATGGCGCCTACACAGCTCTCGCTATGCGCTACCCGAATATGGCGCCTACACAGCTGATGCTATGTGCTACCCGAATATGGCGCCTACACAGCTGATGCTATGCGCTACCCGAATATGGCGCCTACACAGCTCTTGCCATGCGCTACCCGAATATGGCGCCTACACAGCTCTTGCCATGCGCTACCCGAATATGGCGCCTACACAGCTCTTGCCATGCGCTACCCGAATATGGCGCCTACACAGCTCTCGCTATGCGCTACCCGAATATGGCGCCTACACAGCTGACGCTATGCGCTACCCGAATATGGCGCCTACACAGCTCTCGGATTTCATTCTTCAATTCCCATCAAAGTACATACAAGACATTCCATATACAAGCGAATCAATGTGATCTATATATTCTCATTTCTATTCAAGGTTCATGTATAACAGGTACATGGTTCATACAAAACTATGTATCATGCATGCAAGTATATATTGCAAAATTTATGGTTCAACTCATGTCTTATGTCATCTATGCATATGCCATGCAACTCAATTCCTCAATGCAATTCGTGTCTTATTTCATGCATGCATATATGTACTCATAACTAGAAAATAATTCAGGCAATTCCATAATAAAATCCAAGACACAATATAGAGAAAGCACACAAGTATTTTTAACATAAGCAACAACCAAGTTGAAAGAAAAAGTGAGTGAAACCGACATATAATGGTTTAGTTCATGTGAAGTGGATATTTTATATTGATATCAAGGCTCCTGTCATCTATTGTGTCATGCATGTATCAATTTGAGAATATAGAAGTTGTGGTCTGTTCCATAATTAAATTATATAAAATAGTTGTACACCATGTAACTCCAAACCACTACCATATATTAACCTTAAGATTACCAACAATTTACTTCTCTTAGGCATTTCACCGAGCAGCTGATGTGCAGCAACACACCAGACCCGTACCAGTAATTTACTTCTCTTAGGCATTTCACCGAACAGCTGGTGTGCAGCAATACACCAGACCCGTACCAGTGATGGTACAATAATCGCTCAATTAAATCACAATCATCAAGAAATCAACATGCGATCAAAAGCAAGCAAAGAAACCCACGAGCTTACAACAACAATTAACCAAGTTAGAAGGAGCTAGGAATAACTCGAAATCCGCACCTTTTAACGATGGCACGACGTGGTTCGAAGTCGAGTCCGCTGCTCATAATCAAGCCTGTTGAGTTATTCGAGAGCAACCATAGAATTGTAAGCAACAATCGAGAAACTTTCTTCACCTCCGTACCTTTCTTGTCACCATCGCATAGGGCTGCTGATCGACACCCTGCCTTTCTTCTATCTTTTCCCCGTTCCTTTGTTCACTATTTTCCCCTTTTTTTTTCTCTCTCAATTTCTCTTCCTTTTTATTCTTTTCGATAACTCCTAAGTTGGAGGGCGGTCTGTATTTGATGGGAATACCAATAGCTCCACCGAGTAAAAATAAATTGGAGATAAAATATTAAGTTTTCAAAAGGTTAGAAGGCACCCAATAAGATTTAAGGAAATAAAACACCTTTGTTATTTTTCAAAGAAAAGATAAGAAGAGTTTGACCTTTGACCAATTAATTCTTAATTTAATAATCCCAAAGAAGTTAAAAGCTCAAGATATTTCTGTCCACAATAACTTTTGTACGGTTAAAGATGTATTATTTAATCAAGTTAATTTGCACTAAACCCCTTCATATTTTTAAGAATAAAACTTGACTTCTTAAGATCCTATCAGTTATATATATGTAGTTTTATATAAGAACCAATGTTAATTAGTTATTGGTCAATTTCATTGTCAAAAGTTAAAGGTACGTGAGTTTCAACATAATTATTACGTTATCAAAATCCCTTCAGTACGTGTTTTAATTAATGTCACATAAAATCTTCAAATAATCAAAATTGGGATGTTACAGGTATAATTAAGGACAATCGAAATACCATAGCAGATTTATTTTAAACAAACATATGCTTTTTATTGTGGCAACTTTCGCAGCCTTCCAATTCGACCTCTCGATACCTTGTCTAGCGCTTTGTACCTGGAACCCACCGAAGTGGAAAAATATTAGAGATTGAAAATCTATAAGTGCGGTATTCAGTTCCAGTCGAGTTATTCTAAGACCCAACCAACAGAAACCAAATAGCACCAAACACAAATTATAAAAGAGCAACATTAATCATCAAGCCAAATAAATAATTCACAATCAATAGTAAACTGCTAGCATGAATCAATGTAGACCAAAATTAGAACCTTACGAAGTAACCCAAAAATAAGTTTACCTATGACATTTCATTAACTAAGTTATGCTTATGATAACATAAAAGTTCTATAAACTCCAAAGTGCAATGCTCACGCAAGTAGATTGATTATAAATTCAAACATGCATGAAATGCTAACATATCATATCAAATACTCAAATGCTCATGAATCTTATTTAATGCACAAATGTTCTTGTAAAGCAATTCTTTTAATATTTCTATCTTGCGATCCAGATTCGACACTTATCTGACTACGGGTCATGCGCTACCACGAATACGGCGCCTACACAATTTCTGTTATGCGCATAACCTGAAATTGTGCGCTTACCATGAATACGGCGCCTACGTGCCTTCAGTTATGCGCTTCCACGAATCAACGGCGCCTACATAACTGGATCACACGCTACCACGAATACGGCGCCTACGCAATTTCTGTTATGCGCTTCCAAGAATTAACGGCCCCTACATAACAGAAATTACGCACTTACCACGAATACAGCGCCTACATGACCCCGGTTATGCGCTACCACGAAAAGACAGCGCTACATGACCGGTCAAATTTTCAAGTTTAATCTTCAATCAATACATTACCACAGTCATGCGCTACCATGAAAAGACAGCGCCTACATGACCCCGGTCATGCGCTACCACGAAAAGACAGCGCCTACATGACCGGTCAAGTATCCATTACACAAATGACTCTATGTTATGCTTCATGAGAAATTATACTATGCATTCTTATCATGCATGCCACTGTTGACATAAATCAAACTTATGATTCAACCAAATGAATTATTACATCAAGTCATGCATCAATTTCATAAAAGTATGATTGTGCTTCCTAAGACATTTCATGCATTTATATCATACAATTCAAAACTTCAACAAATATCTATAGTGAGACCAACAACTAGAATCAACAAGCAATTATCAATACAATAGCAATCAAACAAACCAAATCATGTTTCAAATAATATTAAATCAAATGATTCAATCATGCCATTCTCTAATCCCATAATTAAATCGATACGGAAATAGTAAAATACTAGACTTGAGGCTTATGTATACATGTCTAAATTACTACTTGTCTAAATTGTGTCACTATACACATCGATTTGGTTTACAATTAAAAGGGATCAAGTATTACATGGTTCACTAATTATAGTCCCCATTTATTATAACACTTTCATGGTTCATGTAATGTCATGCATTATGCAAGTACCACTACCATACGTACCAAATCAAGCAACCAAATCGACAATGCTAACCAAATAATCGCTCAATTAAATCACAATCATCAAACAATCAACATGCAAGCAAAAGCAAGCAAAGAACCCCACAAGCATACAACAACAATTAAACAAGTTAGAAGGGGCTAGGAATAACTCGAAATCCGCACCTTAGCAATGTCGGGCACGATGATTAAAGTGTCGTTGTCATATGGACATGTTCGACAATACTTCTTGATCCAATTGTGCAAGATCTGCGCCTATGCGGGTGAACAAGGTTGATTCGGTAGTTCGATGGCGTCCTCTAGTGCTTTAGTTAGTTACAATCCATGGAACTTGTAAAATTCCTAAGTGAGGCGGGTTAATGCTCCACTTAGCACCCGAGAGACTACCGGCATCCCATCATTTTATTTCTCTCTGTTAGCTATTTTCTCTCCTCTTCCTTTCTCGATTTCTTCTATTTTAGATAATCCCAAGGGAGGTCTAGACTTCATGAGAGAGGCGCAAGAAAAAGGTAAACAAAGAAATAAAATTTTGGAGGCAGTGGCACGTAAGAGAGAGATTTTAGGGGTTAATTAGATGAGTTGTAAACTTTGTAAATTTTGTTGGAAAGGAGAGGTGCATGGTTGCCAAGTGTCCCATATTTTATTTTTTTCTTTCTTCTTATCTAATAATTAATTAATATGCACTAAAGCCCTTATATTATTAGAAATAACTTGACATAAAAAAGTTCTATGTATTTAAAATGTATTAATTTTCAAATTATTGCAATACAAAGATTTATAATATACTTCAAAATCTAGATTGATATTTCTTTAACACACTTCATATTAATAAATTAAATTGTCATGTATTAAAAATTGGACTGTTACAGCTTGGGTCTTCGAAGGCGGTCCTGACATCATGAATAATTTCTTCTGCAAATAATTCTCTTTCCTTAATTTCATCTTGAATATTCTTCATCTCATTGAGCTCTGAAAAGATGAGCTCACCAACTAGTTGTTTCCTAAACAAGTCAATGTCATCTTGCCAAGTGGAATATATCATGTATAAGTACATTGAACAATAAATTTATTTCTTCGATGCAAATTGCAAGATAAACCATTGTAAAGAATAGCACACCTGTGTGAATTCAGTAGCAAGTTTTGATCCATCCCATAATTGCATGTACTTGAGTGCAAATAAACCACAAGAACATCTAAAACACCAATTGGGTTACTCAATGGAATGAAATAATTTCTACAGAAATCAAATGAATAATGATGTAATATATCATACCCGTCTTTTTGTTGTGGTAAATTCGAAATAACAATTATAGGCCAATTAACTACGTTGATATATGGTCGCCATGCTTGTAGTGTCCCATGGGAGTCAAGTGCAGCATCAATACACCTTTGAATTCCTAATCTCTGAATGGAAAAATTCAAATATGATAAAGATTACATGGTATAATAGAATATGCGAGCAATACTTATTTTAGAAAAGGTATACCAGCTTTTTAGTAGTTTCTTCATAAGGTCCGCCTAATGAGTTCAAGGAATTCAATATCTGGAATTCCTTCTTTGAAGCAATTAAAGCCCCAACAAACCAATGGTTTTGTTCGTGAATTGGCAAAAACACCTACAAATTATGATTGTTAGTTCTTCCAACTAGTAAGAATTATAAGTTGTACTGTACAGGTCATGTAGTAATGAAAATTACCAGTTCATTTTGAAGGACACTGTTGCCCTTCTCAATGATGTTACGCAAATTGCGTTCACGAAGTTTATCTCTTTCATCCAATGACTGCAATTTCTGACTATCGAAGGTGGTAAGTTTCTGGATTTTAGCTGATGTACTTCTTTTACTGTTCATGATACTAATATAGCAGTTGATAACCTGCGAAATGCATCCAATCGTAGTTAAAGTCAAATCTGATGATTGAAACTTGAGAGAGTGAACAATCTAATATTGCAAATATTGTGCTTAGGAGGGCCTATTGCAACCAATTGGTATGTATGCCAATTAGGCATTTAACTATACAACTATCCATGATTGAATTTAAGCTTAAATATGAAGGATACAATTTTCTTCAACTGGACTAGAATTATGCAAATGGTAAATGTGAAAGCATAACATAACTCAAGGAAAATGGAAAACAGGGAGCAGAGTGGATACACATTGTACATAATGCAAACGTACATCATCAGGAATCCATCTGTCAATTTCATCCTCGTCATTTGTCTTGATGAGACAGTGCATCTTCTCAACAGTCAATCTGGCACCACCTATGGCCACTATTTCTTCCGACATCCTTCCACTCAAGCCATACTTAAGAAAACTTATGGACCAGAAGTCACATGCTCGTAATGGACATTTGTATGATGGTGGAATGTGCTTCTCTACCAAGTCAATTGCTGTCTCCTTTTGCACACATTTCCCTTGTTTTAAATCATCAGAATAAAAAGAACAGTAATCAACTAAACTGGATAAATATATATTGCATTAATAAAAACTTTGTGTTGTTACAAAATCAACTAATCGGGGTCAAGCATGGAAACTACAGGAGTCATATTTCCATTATATGAACCCAACTATAGACCATTTTTTTCCAAAGGTCCATTATTGTTATGTAGTCACTGACAGATTACTTGGGTTGGAACAAATCTTTTTTTAAATAAAGATGAAAATAGTTATCCCAAAGAACCATCTTTTAGAAAATGAAAAGTAGAAAGTAATGCTCTGCACATTCAAAGTAAATGAATGATTGTAAATCTTGCTAAATGCTAGAATTTTTTCCTTCTGTTGAAAGAAATTGTGCTGGTAATTTTATCAATAAAGTTCACCAAAAATTAACAGTATACAAGATGTATGCTGCTTACCATTACTGCTTGCAGTTGACAGCCAATTATTAGAGCACACCAAAGCTTCCAATAGGTTTGGACCCAATTGATTCTCAAGTTTTCCGAACCTAGGAAATTTACAGGCAAAAGGAAATGCACTAGAAAAAGCTAACTCGAAGGGTAGTGAAGAAACAGGGATAGCAAGAATATGACGTGCTATCCTTGAAAGAATGGGATAATTATATTGGTTATCCTTCCACCATCTTAAAACATCAAAATCACCATCTCTGACCTCTATATGGTCTTCTTGTAAGTATCTATCAAGTTCTAACAATCCCTTATCATGTTCAATTTCAAACATAATGCACAGGTCCCCAATACATTTTTTAATTTCCTCTCTGTCAGAGATGTGTTCTGTATAGCAACGTTCCAAGTAGGTAGACTTGAATCGGGGATCCAATAGAGAGGCAACTAGCAATATATTATTGCAATCTTTCAAATAACTATCTGGAATTATCATCAAGCGATGTAAAAATTGTCCTTTATTATAATCATTATTTCTTTCGAGAGCAACATGTGATATCACATCATGGATTTCAAAAACAATTTTCAAAACCAAGTTCGATGTGGGATATTGAGAGGAAGAGAGAATGGTAACTGCTTCATAAATTGGTTTCAAAAGTTTGACAGCACTTTCCACTTCATACCAATTTTCACATAAAGGGAAGCTCTCATCATAACCTTTATATGCTTCAAAAACAACTTTGTATGCAAGTGCATCAGATAACATGTTCAATGTTGTGTCCCACCATCTCTCATCATCAAGTCGAAGATATAATTTTGGGGAATTAATTTTAAGTTTAATAGCAAGTTGATTTATAGTATCCATCTCGTTAGGAGCTTCAACCAAGAATTTGATCATCTTCCTGATAGATCCAATTACTTTATCCAGTTCACGCCATAAAAACCTCAATAGTTCATTGAACAACCCCTCAACAATGCAATGCAAATTGATTGCCCCATCTAAAATTTCCTTATTGGAAGACTTATAATGAATTATTTCAGTTGTAAATGCAAGTACCTTTTTAGGAAGATCCCAATTGTCTATGCATCTCTGTATATTTTCTGTTACCCTATCCCATCTGTACATGCTTTTCATAGCAATTATTCTTCTGACCAAATTAAAGGAATTATCAATGAAGTGTGCTGTAACACATATATACTCAGTGGGCAATTCTCCTCTTTCTTGGTGGACACTAAAGCAATATCTTTCTGTTGTGGAATTTTCAAACCTGTTCTTATATGCATAGATATATTTAAAGCTTCGTCTCTCTATTTGATAGAAACCTAGGCACTTTGTCTTAAAAGAAGCCAGATTACCCGGAGTGTACAATGGCTGAAGGTTTTTTGCCCATTCTATGAAACAAGTACTCTGTACAAAATCGAATGGAAGTGCACTTGAGATTACCAGCTTAGCAAGCAACTCTTGGCATTTTATCTGATCATATACACAATGTTCAGGGAAAGCTTGATCGACATGCCTCTTCTCAATGTTTTCTATGCCAGCCACAGACTTACCTGCTTTTCATCACAAATAATATAAAAAATATATATTAGTGTTAAATTCTGTTTATTTCAAGTTATCTAAAAAGAACTTTGTTTATTCTATGTTATCTTCCAGGGAAAAGCATACGAATAATAATGAAATGTATTCATTGTTTTTTATTATATTTTATATAAAACCTCGAAACATTGATGCATTTGAAATTTTGAATCATTTATAGTTTTCGTCGCTTATTATCTGTGCGGACTATTAATTCTAATTAGAAACTCTTTGTGCTGGTAAAGTAAAAGTGCAACAGAAAACAATAATTTCCGGACAACAGAACTAGAAAGGCATATTACTCAGTATATGACGCCGTAGTAAATGGATTTTTTTTAACATCGGAATATGGAAATTAACTTTGACCGACTACTTGAAGTTTGAACAATTCAACAACAAAACTCAAGAAACTGTAATGGGTAAACAAGCTCAAAATTTTAAGATCTGGGAAACACAGAGTGCTATTTATCAACTATCTAAAAGAAAACTGGATTACAGAGGGATATCTCATTTTATCAACTATTTATGGAGGAAAGGAGAAAATGCATGAGCCAAAATTAGCTGCAGTAAACTTTATAGGCTATATAGCAGGTGTCAGATAAACAAGTACTCAATACTAGAAAGAAATTATTAATTGAAACTACAATTTGGGTCCGACTGTAGATAAATAATCACAAGTAAATTGAGTAAACATCATATCAACATCTATATAAAAAAAGGTGTATATATGGATGCCATACCAGCATTACGACCAGATCTCAACCAATTGTTGCAGCAAACCAAGACCTTGGACATCCCTGTATCAACTGTAGAATTCAATATCTCATCAATAATTTCTTGCACAGGTTCTGTGCCTGAAGTAAGCGAGGAAGAAATTGGAATAGCAAGAATATCACGTGCCATCCTAGAAAGAATCGGGTATTCTGATTCACTATCCTTCCACCAACCCAACACATCAAAATTCGCATCTCCCTCTTCCACCAAACTTCTTTCAAAATACTTATCCAGCTCTGGTATTTGAGATAAACGGTCAAATCTGTATATCACTGTGCTTTCACTTTGATATTCATTGCACAAACTACAGAGGAATTCACAAAAATCTTCTTCATTGGCTTTAATTTTTTCAATGCAGCGTTTCAATAATCTGAATTTAAATCGAGGATCTAACAAGGAAGCAATCAGCACTATTTGATCACAACTAGCCAAATAATTATCTAACAAGGAATCTATAGCATCTTTCGTATGACTAGATAAGACAGCAGAGTCCTCTGATAGGAGAACATCACTGATTTCAAAAACATATTTTAGAAGTAAATTTGATGTGGGAAATTCAAGGGAAGAGAGCTTCACAACCAAATCATTTATTGGATTTAAAAGGTGAACAACTTCCTCCACTTTGCTCCATCCTACATTCCTGTTATCAAATGCACAAAGAACATTTTTGTAGGTACAAGCATCATTTAAAATATTGAGATCAAAATCAAGTACTCCTTTGGTATTAAGAAGAAATTCAAATTTAGGAGCAAGATTATGTTCCACTGCGATTTGATTAAAATAACACATTTTATCTGGAAATTCATTCAGGTCCTTCATTATTCCTTCAATAATATAATAATCTGTTCTAATTTCATAGTAGATTATATTAGCTATTGAACGAAAACACTTCAGAATGCACTTCACGTCCAATGTTCGACTGGACCTGTCTTTAATTTCAAAGTAAAGTATTCCTGCAGTACATGCAAAAGTTTTTGTACCAACTCCCCAATCATTTAGGATTCTCTCAGCATTATAAAAATAAAGATCATCCAACTCATCCACAAACCCAATTATTCTTTTGACCAATCTATAATCATTATCAATAAAATGTGCTGCAACAGATAAAAGATCACCCGAGTCTTTTGGATTAAAGCACGACACCACACTAAGGCTGACTTTAGAAGTTACCTTGGTGATTTTCTCTTTCAACTGGGCTTTCTCATTTTTATAAAAGGTGAGGCAGTCTTCCTCAACATCCCTCCGAGTTACATGGCTATACGATGGCTGAAGGAATCTTGCAAACTCTTCCAGAAAAGGATTCTCCACATGTTCCAACATGCTTTTATTATCGATTACCATTTTCACAAAAAGCTCTCGGTTTTTTTGTGGATCGTATTCCAATTGGTTCTCTCTGTTTCCAGAAGGTTCTGTGTTTACTTGTTCGACATATCTCAAATGGTTCTCTCCCAAATTATTCTCTTGGGATCCAGAAGGTTCCGTGTCTGTTTGTTGGAGATATCCCAATTGGTTCTCTCTGTTTCCAGAAGGTTCTGTGTTTTTTTGTTGGACATATCCCAAATGGTTCTCTCCTAAAATATCCTCTTGGCATCCAGAAGTTTCTGTGTTTGTTTGCTGGAGACATCCCAATTGGTTCTCTTTGTTTTTAGAAGGTTCTGTGTTTATTTGTTGGACATATCCGAAATGGTTCTCTCCCAAATTATTATCTTGGCATCCAGAACTTTCTGTGTTTGTTTGTTGGACATATCCCAATTGGTTCTCTCTGTTTCCAGAAGGTTCTATGTTTATCTGTTGGGCATATCCCAAATGGTTCTCTCCCAAATTATTATCTTGGCATCCAGAAGTTTCTGTGTATGTTTGTTGGACATATCCCAATTGGTTCTCTCTATTTCCAGAAGGTTCTATGTTTATCTGTTGGGCATATCCCAAATGGTTCTCTCCCAAATTATTATCTTGGCATCCAGAAGTTTCTGTGTTTGTTTGTTGGACATATCCCAATTGGTTCTCTCTGTTTCCAGAAGGTTCTGTGTTTATTTGTTGGACATATCCCAAATGGTTCTCTCCAAAATTATTCTCTTGGCATTTGGAAGGTTTGGTGTTTGTTTGCTGGAAATATCCCAATTGGTTCTCTCTGTTTCTAGAAGGTTCTGTGTTTACTTGTTTGACATATCTCAAATGGTTCCCTCCCAAATTATTCTCTTGGGATCCACAAGGTTCCGTGTCTGTTTGTTGGAGATATCCCAATTGGTTCTCTCTATTTCCAGAAGTTTCTGTGTTTGTTTGTTGGACATTTCCCAATTGGTTCTCTCCCAAATTATTATCTTGGCATCCAGAAGTTTCTGTGTTTGTTTGTTGGACATTTCCCAATTGGTTCTCTCTGTTTTCAGAAGAGTAAGATAGTAGAGTAGTTCTTGCATCCTTGTTTGGGGGCTCAGTACAATCAACACTTTTGAGATGTCGCCAAAGATGAGATGTTCCATTCTTGCTATCGCCACTTAGGAGTTCTCCACATTTCTTACATTTTGCCTTTTTACTACCATCAGGCTGTTGTTCCTCAGAAAAACTATTCCAGATTTTAGACCTTTTCTTTGATGGTCTCTGTTGGGCCTTTTCTTTTCCTTTATTCAACATACTATCAGAAATCTTATTTTGCACGATGTTTGAAATGATAATGGAATTGCAACCTGTTTCATAAATGATGTGAATCAAAATACTAGCTACTTAGAGTGACAAAATCATATTTGATTTACTAATTAATATGGTGAAATACACTGTTATTATCATCTAGACAGTAGTTTGTATGTAGAGAACATTTGAAAGCACCATTTATTTCTTGATCACTACATCTAAGTTTCTTTAGTACAATTCATATCACAGAATCAAAATACTAGCTACTTAGAGTGACCAAATCATATTTGATTTAATACTTAATATGGAAAATTACACTGTTATAGTTTTATTGTCATCTGGACATTAATTTGTAATTTTGTATGTAGAGAACATTGGAAAGCACCATATATTGTTGATCACTAGATCTAAGTTTCTTTACTACAGTTCATATCACATTGAAATACACATCAATTACAATTTTTTCCTGTAACTCTGTAATACCCTTTTCTTTGATAGACCACGCCTACGGCTTATCCTCAAAAAAAAAAAAAAAAAAAAAGAAAAAAGAGAGGCCTCTTAGTTATTGTTTTTTCCCAAGTGAAACCTGAACAAGCACTTTTGCCTTCGGTAGATGGACTATTTCTCTAGGGACAGAACTAAAATTTGAGATCGGATGGCCGAATAAGTTATCAAAGTGTAATTCCATTTTATAAGGGGGGCTAACAAATATAAATACTTATAAAAATTATAAAATATAAAGGACTAAACTGCTAATTATCCCTGTGAGTGAAGAGTAATCTGTACCATAATTCAGTTAAAGCTGTACCATGAATGAAGTAAAAATGTACCAGAATTATGGTAAAACTGTACTAGAACTCATAAAACTGTAACAGATCTAAATTGAGACTGGCCAGTACTATATATAATAACTCAAAATATCTCTAAAACATATACAAATAAGTTCAGAAGTTAATGGGATCAAAGTTTACAGTTAATGAGTGAAATTAGGCATGGATCCTTGGTGGGGTAATTGCTTTTTTCCTTGCCCTCAATTGTCACGAACAAATCCTTGCTCTACTAACTATTAAGCACCTCTTGTAACATATTAACATCTTGAATATTTTTAGATGCTATTGATGTACCTTTTAATTAAACCCCTTTGTAAGTAAGTAGATGCTATTGAGATGGAGGTCCTGAAAGAATTAGATGCTCCACACAGCACAGTCGAGGTCTTCTCTAAACCCTATGTTAAAATGAGAAAGCCAGTAAATTAACCAAATTATATATCAATTTGAAGAATTAGAGAAAAAGTTGTGAAGGAAAGAAGAAGACTGGATCTTGTAATGTACCTCTAAATGTAATGGCGGTCGGAGAGAGTAGACTTGACTGGACTTGTCAAGCAAAGATAGAGAAAGAGAGAGGGAGATGGGGTTTTGGTGTGAAGAGAGCTGTGTTGTGTTATTGTCACAGCGAGGGATGGAGAAGGAAAAACGACAAAAACATAAAGCAAGAGAGAGAAACAACAGGCGGAGTGGGTGGATTTATTTACTGCGGAGTAAATTCCCTTACTCCATACATTTGACTTGGTACATTCTACATTTGACTGTTTGTTGCAAAAAAAAGTAATTCGAAAAAAAATATTTATGCTTTTTAGTACATTGATTTTAATTAATTTATTTACTTACTCCATACACTACATTTCACTTGGTACATTCTACATTTGACTGTTTGTTAAAAAAAAGTAATTCGAATAAAATTTATTTATGCTTTTTAGTACATTGATTTTAATTAATTTATAATACTTTCTTTATTTTATTTTTTTAATATTTGCAGAAATTACGAAGTTGTGAGAAGAAGAAGGGCTAATATGGTCTTAAAAATGTGAACATAGTGACTTCCTTCTGAATACGTATCCTCTGCATTAACGCACCGTTTGAGTTAATTTATGAGCGTATGATCAGAATTCGGACCAATCCTGTCCACTCCTATAACACACGTGCACTTTAATATTAGTGCGGATCTCAATAGGACGGTTCAGATCTTAACTCAAAATTTGAGTTATTGCAGAGGATACGAATTCCTTCCTTCTCGCCTTTTTCCCTGGACTGAGAAAGAAATAACCAAAATTGAATTCAGAGTAGGTCCGATGGGCTCGGGCCTACTTTGGTTCGATGCGTGTGATGACCATCGGATCTGTATCTAGATTCGTGCGCTCTGCATCAAAATCCGTGCGAATCTGTAT
>JAJGRW010000919.1:217707-254075 GCA_025461045.1 Carex parvula
GGGAGTAAGCCGACCATTTTCTGACCGGCTGAAGCATTTTTCGATATTGGGTCCGATTCTGGGTATAAATAATAATTTGTATTAAACTTTGGATATTAATAAAAATGTCGGCTCACCATTCAGTGTATAATGGGTACTTACATTTTCCGTTATTCTTATTATATATATATATATATATATATTTTTTAGTTTTCTCTTATTGCCTTTCTTTTTCTTTTTGTTTCTTTTGTCTCTTACTTTTTTTTGAGGAAAATAAAAAATATTTATTTTTTGTTTATAATAATCAACAAATAAAAATAATTCTTTCTCTTAGTGCATAATGGCTACTTCCATTTCTCTTTATTTTTGGACTGCGTCCTGGGTCACACAATTTACAGATTTAATATTATTGGTTTAAATTTATTTTTTAAATTATATATAAAATTAGCCAAAAAATAATGACTTTGTTTTTTTTATTTCAATATGGGACATTTTAAGTAACTACTTTATTTTAAGAAGAAAGCCAAGGTACTAAAAAAAGGTGAACATAGTTAGGGGTGTTCATCGGGTTCGGTTTAATCAGTTTTAAACAGAATCGAAAGAGTTCATATTAAACGGTTCAGTTTTTTTGATTAAATGGATTGGTTCGTTTCATTTTTAAAATCAGATTAATTATTCGGTTCGGTTCGGTTGAGAAACTTTTAAATCCGGTTAGACCGAACCGATCGAAATTTTTAAACCCATCCCCCGTCCGAACCGGTTAGTCTGGTTAGACCGAACCATATTGCTTGGTTCAGTTTAAAACTAGTTAGACAGAATCAAACAAACATTTTAAATCAATCTTAAAAAATAAAAAAAATAAAAAAATGTTTACTTTTATGATTAATCTTCTTATGTTGGTTCAGTTTTAATTTGGTTGATAAGTTTATTTCAGTAGGTTGATTGTATTTTTGAAAACCGAATAAAATTTTAGTTTGTCTATCTTATTTGTTTTAATCGAACCGAGCAAGTGAACACTCCTGATCATAGGGACTTCCTTATTGTCACCTTTTTACCGAGGGGCAGAGAAAGAAAGCAAGAAACAAAGAAAGAAAAGAAACATTTGGATTTTGACATTGAGATGTCAACTCATGCATATTTTTCTCTGACTTTTGGCTTGTATTTTTTTTTTTTGAGAAAACGCCCTTACGCTTGCGTTAGTAGGTGAAAAAGTCTTACAAATTTCTAATTTTGAAAATAAAATTGACGTTTCCTAAATCCTCTAATTAGAACTCAAACTAAAACTGAGACTGGAATTTATTTTATTTTATGAGATTCAGGGAGAAATTTAGAGTCAGTTACAGTATTAGTCTATTAACACAACCCGGAATATATTGAAATTCTTTTAGTTACCACCTCAAATTTTCGTAATTTTCACATTATTACCGTTTAATGTAAAATTGAGAATTTTTGATGTGTGCAAACCTAGTCTGCACACCAAATTTGTTTTTTTTAAACATAAATTTTTTTGGTGTGAATTTTGAAATTTTGAGGTGGTAACTAAACAAATTTCGTGAATAATATATAACAAAAGCAATGCACCTCTATTAACACAATTCGGGCCGTATAGACTTGAATCGGTGGGTTTAAAGTAATGGAATTATAATTGCAAATAAAATATTGGGCTTTTATGCGTTGCTCTACTTTAAATTTAGGAATTAGTTTATTAATAATGCTTTCCACCTCTATAAATTAAAAATTAAATAACTGACCACTATAATTCAAAATATTTTCATTTTACAAGTAAAAAAAGTTATTCATTTAGAGCAAGTATCAAATAATATTTAGAGTATATTTATTAGTTTGATGAATAAACGACTTCAAATAAAGCCTTCTTTAATTGAAAAAAAAATGAAAAGAGACACACACACTGTGATTCAAATTAAACGTTTTGGTTTTTTCAGTTAAATGGATCGGTTCGTTTCATTTTTAAAATATGCTGAATTGTTCGGTTCAGTTTAGAAATTTTATAAACCGATTAGACCTAACCGACTAAACAAACAATATAAAAAATTAAAAAATTATAACATAATGTATATTGCTTGGTTCGGTTTAAAACTAGTTAGACTGAATCAAACAAAATTTTTAAATCCATCTTAAAAAATTCAAAAAATTAATAACAATATTATTTTAATTTTTTATGATTAATCTTCTTATTTCAATTCAACCAAACAAACTGAAATTTAGTTTGATTTGATTTTAATTTGATTGATAAGTTTATTTCGGTCAATTCGATTGTATTTTGGAAAACTGAATAAATTTTTAACTGAACCAGTACATCCCTGGACATAGTGACTTCCTAATTGTCACGATTTTACCCAGGACAGAGAAAGAAAGCAAGAAACAAAGAAAGAAAAGAAACGTTTGGCTTTTGACATTGAAATGTAAATTCCTGCATATTTTGCCTCTGACTTTTGGTTTGTATTTTTATTTTTTTGGAGAATTACAAATTCCTAATTTTGGAAATAGAATTAATGTTTTCTTAAATCCTCTATTCGGGACTCAAACTTAAACTGAGACGGGAACTGATTTTATTTTAACACAATCCGGAAATTATAAAAGAAAAATGCACCTCTATTAACACAAAATTGAGACCTTGAATCGGTGGGCTTTAAGTAATGGACGTAAATATAATTGCAAATAAAGTATTGGGCTTTTATTCATTGCTCTATTTATTAATTTCGGTGAAAGGAGTAGAAATTGCATGGGCCTTTTTGCACCAAACTCCTTTTGTTTCTTCATTGTAAATTGTTAATGAATGGAAATAATACCTTCATCTTTTAAATTCTTATATAATTAATAATTGTAATGTATGCTGTTAAATTTCTTATAATATTTTCTAATATTGTGTCTATTTTTTTTAATAATGCCTTCACCGCAGTAAGAGGCGGAATTAGTTTATTAATAATGCTTTCCACCTCTATAAATTAAAAATTAAATAACTGACCACTATAATTAAAAAAATTCATTTTATAAGTAAAAAAAATATTTCATTAGAGCAAGTACAAAATAGTATTTAGAGTATATTTATTAGTTTGATGAATGAACGACTTCAAATAAAGCCTTCATTAATTTAAAAAAAAAATGAAAAGAGACACAATGTGATTCAAATTCGGTCCAAGAGATTTTTTTACGCAAAATATGTTATAACAGCCAATGCCTTTTTAAGTTTTCACTTTATAATGAAAATTTTAAGATAATTAGAAAAGATAATTTTTTTGACAATCAATTACTAGGCTTTGTCAAATTATGTCAATAAAATGTTAAGAAATAGAAAAGAAATGGACCAATTAGCGGACCCACTTGTGGATCAAATTATATCTTCGGAAGTATGATTAGGCGCATATGATTTTTTTCTTTTTAGAAATTAAGAAATGAAATCTTCGGAAAAGGATTAATTAGACCGCACCATTCTCGATGTAAGCAATTGCATTGTTTTCTCAAACTTTTTGCCGAAAAATGTAAGGAAAAAAATTGTAGAAAAATGTAAGCAATTACAATGTAGTAACTTGTGCTAAGAGAACAATTCCATGCATAAGCTTACAATAATAAGTTTCACAGTTCCACACAATTGTGCCCCAAACTTTTTGTGTGGGGCATTTGTACATAGAAGGACATATAGAAGTTTACCAAATTATAATTTATTTCTTAAATTGAAATAAGTACAACAAAACCAAATCATTTGAAGGAGGGTTTGGGGTGCTACTGATATGACCTCTTGTAGATATTTTATTCTTCTTCTGATTCTTCTGTAAATTATTATTTTTTCTTAATTTCATTTTGAATATTCTTCATCTCATTGAGCTCTGAAAAGATTAGCTCACCAACAAGCTGTTTCCTAAACAAGTCAATGTCATCCTGTCCAGTTGAGAATACATCATATATAAGTACATTGAACAATATAATTAATTTTTCTATGCAAATTGCAAGATAAACCATTATAAAGAATAATAGCACACCTGTGTGAATTCAGTAGCAAGCTTTGATCCATCCCATAATTCCATGTACTTGAGTGCAAATAGACCACAAGAACAGCTGAAACACCAATTGGGTTACTCAATCGAGTTAAGTAATTTCTAAAGAAATAAAAAATGAAAAATGGTGTCATCATACCGGTCTTTTTGTTGAGGCAAATTCGAAATAACAGATATAGGCCAAGTAACTACGTTCTCTTGGAGCCATTCATCTAGTGGATCACCTTGGTCGTCAAGTGCAGCATTAATACACACTTGAATTCCTAATCTCTGTTTGAAAAAAATGAAAATATGATAACCATTACATGGTATGATAGAATATGCGAGTAATACTTATTTGAGAAAAGATATACCAGCTGCTGAGTTATTTCTTTATAAGTAGCGCCCTCTGAGTTCAAGGAATTCAATATCTGGAATTCCTTCTTTGAAGCATTGAAAAACCCCAATAAACCAATGGTTTTGTTCATAGATTGGCAAGAACACCTACAAATTATGAATGCGAGTTCTGACAAGTAAGAATTGAAAGTTGTAATGTATAGCTCATACAGTAATGAAAATTACCAGTTCATTTTGAAGGAAATCGTAGCCCTTCTCAATGATGTTAGAGGAAGTGCGTTCACAAAGTTCCTCTCTTTTTTCCATTGACAATCCCCATGACTGCAATTTCCGACTATCGAAGGTGGTAAGTTTCAGGATTTTACCTGATGTACTTCGTTTACTGTTCATGATACTAATGTAGCAGTTGATAACCTGCGAAATGCATCCAATCGTAGTTAAAATCAAATCTGATGATTGAAACTTGAGAGAGTGACAATCTAATATTGCAAATATTTGCTTAGGAGGGCCTATTGCAACCAATTGGTATGAATGCCAATTAGGCATTTAAATATACAACTATCCATGATTGAATTTAAGCTGAAATATTAAGGACACAATTTGCTTCAACTAGACCAGAATTATGCAAATGGTAAATATGAAAGCATAACATAACTCAAGAAAAATGTAAAACAGGAAGCAGGGTGGATACACATTGTACATAATAACCCAAACGTACATCATCAGGAATCCATTTGTCTGGTCCATCCTCGTCAATTGATTGATGAGACAGTGCATCTTCTTAACAGTCAATCTGGCACCACCTATGGCCACTATTTCTTCCGACATCCTTGCACTCATGCGATACTTGAGAAAACTTATGGACCAGAAGTCACATGCTCGTAATGGACATTTGTATGATGGTGGAATGTGCTTCTCTACCAAGTCAATTGCTGTCTCCTTTGCACACATTTCCCTTGTTTTAAATCATCAGATAAGAACAGTAATCAACTAACTGGATAAATATATATTGGATTAATAAAAACTTTGTGTTGTGACACATCAACTAATCGGGGTCAAGCATGGAAACTACAGAAGTCATATTTCCATTATATGAACCCAACTATAGACCATTTTTTCCGAAGGTCCATTATTGTTATGTAGTCACTGGCTCAGACTTAAGAAAATGGAAAATGCGAAAATAGTTATCCAAAAGAACCATCTTTTAGAAAAGAAAAGTAGAAAGTAATGCTCTACACATTCAAAGTAAATGAATGATTGTAATCTTGCTAAATGCTAGAATTTTTTCCTTCTGCTGAAAAAAATTGTGCTGGTAATTTTATCAATAAAGTTCACCAAAAATTAACAGTATACAAGATGTATGCTGCTTACCGTTACTGCTTGCAGTTGACAGCCAATTATTAGAGCACGCCAAAGCTTCCAATAGGTTTGGACCCAATTGATTCTCCAAGTTTTCCGAACCTAGTAAAGTTATAGGCAAAAGGCAATGCAGTATAAAAGCTAACTCGAAGGGTACTGAAGAAACAGGGATAGCAAGAATATGACGTGCTATCCTTGAAAGAATGGGATAATTATATTGGTTACCCTTCCACCATCTTAAAACATTAAAATCACCATCTCTGACCTCTATATGGTCTTCTTGTAAGTATCTATCAAGTTCTAACAATCCCTTATCATGTTCAATTTCAAACATAATGCACAGGTCCCCAATACATTCTTTAATTTCCTCTCTGTCAGAGATGTGTTCTGTATAGCAACGTTCCAAGTAGGTAGACTTGAATCGGGGATCCAATAGAGAGGCAACTAGCAATATATTTTTGCACTCTTTCAAGTAACTATCTGGAATTATCATCAAGCGATCTAAAAATTGTCCTTTATTATAATCATTACTTCTTTCGGGAGCAACATGTGATAGCACATCATGGATTTCAAAAACAATTTTCAAAACCAAGTTCGATGTGGGATATTGAGAGGAAGAGAGAATGGTAACTGCTTCATAAATTGGTTTCAGAAGTTTGACAGCACTTTCCACTTCATACCAATTTTCACATAAAGGGAAGCTCTCATCATAACCTTTATATGCTTCAAAAACAACTTTGTATGCAAGTGCATCAGATAACATGTTCAATGTTGTCCCACCTTCTCTCATCATCAAGTTGAAGATATAATTTTGGGGAATTAATTTTAAGTTTAATAGCAAGTTGATTAATAGTATCCATCCCGTTAGGAGCTTCAACCAAGAATTTGATCATCGCCCTGATAGATCCAAATACTTCATCCAGTTCATCGCATAAAAACATCACTAGTTCATTGAACAACCCCTGAACAATGCAATGCAATTTGATTGCCCCAACACCCCAAGTCAACCCATCTAAAATTTCCTTGGGTGACTCATTATGAATTATTTCAGTTGTAAATGCAAGTACCTTTTTAGGAAGATCCCATTTGTCTAAGCATCTCTGTACATTTTCTGTTATCCTATCCAAAAGGTTCATGCTTTTCATAGCAATTATTCTTCTGACCAAATTAAAGGAATTATCAATAAGTGTGCCGTAACACATATATACTCAGTGATGGCCTTGATTCTCATATAAAGTGATGGCCTTGATCCTTCTTCTTTATGGACACTAAAGCAATATCTTTCTAGTGTGGAATTTGCAAACCCGTTCTCATATGCATGGAGATCTTTAAACCTTCGTCTCTCTATTTGATAGAAACCTAGGCACTTTGTCTTAAAAGAAGCCAGATTACCCGGAGTGTACATAGGCTGAAGGTTTTTTGCCCATTTAATGAACCAAGTACTCTTCACAAAATGGAATGGAAGTTGACTTGACATTACCAGCTTAGCAAGCAACTCTTGGCATTTTATCTGATCATATACACCACTGTTATTATTATTTGAGTGTTTAGGGAAAACTTGCTCAAGATGCCTCTTCTCTGTGATGTTTTCTTTGGCAACCACATACTTACCTGCTTCACATCACAAATAATATAAAAAATATATATTAGTGTTAAATTCTGTTTATTTCAAGTTATCTAAAAAGAACCCTGTTTATTCTATGTTATCTTCCAGGGAAAAGCATAAGAATGATAATGAAATGTATTCATTGTTTTTTATTATAATTTATATAAAACCTCGAAACATTGATGCATTTGAAATTTTGAATCCTTTATAGTTTTCGTCTCTTATATATTATCCCGAAATTTTTATTTATAGCATAAAAAAAATAAACCAAATTACCCCGGTTTAGTCAGAATTCGAAACTTACACAGGCCGCAGGGGCATTGTGCGGCCCCAAAGACTGGGGTCCGCATAATACCCCTGCGGCCCAACTTTTTTTTTTTTTTTTGTCTAAAGAATAATTCCCATATGTCTCAACTTTTGCGAGATTGAGGTCAAAGTTTGAGAACCCAATGTCTTTTTACATAGGTGGGGTTCCGCACAATTATTACAATCCAATATCTTTATTCTTGGAATTCGCATCCTCTGAAATATCTCAAAGTTTGAGAAATCAAAACCGTTAAAATACGTTGTGCACGAATCTCAAGGCACATATAATACTGGCCTCTGCGCTATGTCCAAATAGGCATCGTACACGTCGGTCTCGCAAAAGTTGAGACATCTCAGAATTTTTCTTTAGACAAAAAAAAGGAAAAAGTTGGGGCTGCAGGGGCATTGTGCGGACCCCTGACTGGGGCCGCATCGACATTGTGCGGACCCTTAATTTTGGGGCCGCACAATGCCCCTGCGGCCTGGGTAGTTTTCAAATTTCCCTAGAACCGGAGTGATTTGGTTTATTTTGTTTTTGCTATAAATAAAAATTTCGGCTTATTATCTGTGCGGACTATTAATTCTAATTAGAAACTCTTTGTGCTGGTAAAGTAAAAGTGCAATAGAAAACAATAATTTTCGGACAACAGAACTGTAAAGGCACATTACTCTGTATATGAAGCTGTAGTAAATGATTTTTTTTTTAACATCGGAATATGGAAATTAACTTTGACCGAACTACTTGAAGTTTGAACAATTCAATAACAAAACTCAGGATTTCTGTAATGGGTACACAAGCTCAAAATTTTAAGTTCTGGGAAAAACAGAGTGCTATTTATCAACTATCTAAAAGAAAATTGGATTACGGAGGGATATCTCATTTTATCAACTATTTATGAAGGAAAGGAGAAAATGCATGAGCCAAAATTAGATGCAGTAAACTTTATAGGCTATATAGCAGGTGTCAAATAAACAAGTACTCAATACTATAAAGAAATTATTAATTGAAACTACAATTTGGGTCCGAAAATTTTGTAGATAAATAATCACAAGTAAATTGAGTAAACATCATATCAACATCTATATAAATAAAAGGTGTGTATATGGATGCCATACCAGCATTATGACCAGATCTCAACCAATTGTTGCAGCAAACCAAGACCTTGGACATCCCTGTATCAACTGTAGAATCAAATATCTCATCAATAATTCCTTCCACAGGTTCTGTGCCTGAAGTAAGCATGGAAGAAATTGGAATAGCAAGAATATCACGTGCCATCCTAGAAAGAATCGGGTATTCTAATTCACTATCCTTCCACCAACCCAACACATCAAAATTCGCATCTCCCTCTTCCACCAAACTTCTTTCAAAATACTTATTCAGCTCTGGTATTTGAGATAAAAGGTCAAATCTATATATCACTGTGCTTTCACTTTGATATTCATCATACAAACTACAGAAGAATTTACAAAAATCTTCTTCATCGGCTTTAATTTTTTGAATGCAGCGTTTCAATAATCTGAATTTAAATCGAGGATCTAACAAGGAAGCAATCAGCACTATTTTATCACAACTAGCCAAATAATTATCTAACAAGGAATCTATAGCATCTTTCGTATGACCAGATAAAGCAGGAGAGGCCTCTGATAGGAGGACATCACTGATTTCGAAAACAAATTTTAGAAGTAAATTTGAGGTGGGAAATTCAAGGGAAGAGAGCTTCACAACCACATCATTTATTTTATTTAGAAAGGGAACAACTTCCTCCACTTTGCTCCATCCTACATTGCTGTCATCAAATGGACAAAGAACATTTTTATAGGTACAAGCATCATTTAAAATATTGAGATCAACACCAATGGTTTTAAAAATAAATTCAAATTTAGGAGCAAGATTATGTTCCGCTGCAATTCGATTGAAATAGCACATTTGTTCTGGAGATTCATTCAGGTCCTTCATTATTATTTTAATCCTATCATAATCTGATCCAATTATTTGGTAGATTATATCAGCTATTGAACGAAAACACTTCAGAATGCACTTCACGTCCAATGTTCGACTGGACTTGTCTGCACTTTTAATGTAATATTTTTTTGCAGTACATGCAAAAGCTTTTTTACCAAGTCCCCAATCATTTAGGATTCTCTCAGCATCAAATCCTACCTGTGCATCCACAAACCCAATTATTCTTTTGACCAATCTATAATCATTATCAATAAAATGTGCTGCAACACATAAAAGTAGACAGTTGTCTTTTGGATTATAGAACCGTGCCACACTAAGACTGACTTTGGAAGTTAGCTTGGTGATTTTCTCTTTCAACTGGGCTTTCTCATTTTTATAAAAGGTGAGGCAGTCTTCCTCAACGTCCCTCCGAGTTACATGGCTATACGATGGCTGAAGGAATCTTGCAAACTCTTCCAGAAAAGGATTCTCCACATGTTCCAACATGCTTTTATTATCGATTACCATTTTCAGAAAAAGCTCCCGGTTTTTTTGCGGATCGTATTCCAATTGGTTCTCTCTGTTTCCAGAAGGTTCTGTTTTTATTTGTTGGACATATACGAAATGGTTCTCTCCAAAATTATTCCCTTGCAATCCATAATGTTCTGTGTTTGTTTGTTGGAGACATCCCAATTGGTTCCCTCTGTTTCCACAAGGTTCTGTGTTTCTTTGTTGGACATATCCCAAATGCTTCTCTCCTAATTATTCTCTTGCAATACAGAAGGTTCTGTGTTTGTTTGCTGGAGACATCCCAATTGGTTCTCTCTGTTTGTAGAAGGTTTTGTGTTTATTTGTTGGGCATATCCCAAATGGTTCTCTCCTAAATTATTCTCTTGCAATACAGAAGGTTCTGTGTTTGTTTGCTGGAGACATCCCAATTGGTTCTCTCTGTTTGTAGAAGGTTTTGTGTTTATTTGTTGGGCATATCCCAAATGGTTCTCTCCTAAATTATTCTCTTGGAATCCAGAAGGTTCTGTGTTTGTTTGCTGGAGATAGCCCAATTGGTTCTCTCTGTTTCCAGTATGTCCGAAATGGTTCTCTCCCAAATTATTATCTTGCAATCCAAAAGGTTCTGTGTTTGTTTGCTGGAGACATCCCAATTGGTTCTCTCTGTTTTCAAAAGGTTCTGTGTTTATTTGTTGGACATATCCCAAATGGTTCTCTCCCAAATTATTATCTTGGCATTCAGAAGTTTTTGTGTTTGTTTGTTGGACATATCCCAATTGGTTATGTCTGTTTCCAGAAGAGTAAGATAGTACAGTAGTTCTTGCATCCTCGTTTGGGGGCTCAGTACAATCAACACTTTTAAGATGTCGCCAAAGATGAGATGTTCCATTCTTGCTATCACCAACTAGGAGTTCTCCACAATTGTTACATTTTGCCTTTTTAGTACCATCAGGCTGTTGTTCCTCAGTAAAACTATTCCAGACTTTAGACCTTTTCTTTGACGATCTTTCTTGGACCTTTTCTTTCCCTTTATTCAACATACTATCAGAAACCTTATTTTGCACTATGTTGGAAATGACAATGGAATTGCAACCTGTTTCATAAAAGATGTGAATCAAAATATATATATACTAGCTACTTACAGTGAGCAAATCACATTTGACTTAATAATTAATATAGCAATACACTACACTAATTTGTATGTAGAGAACATTGGAAAGCACCATATCGTTCTTGATCACTAGATCTAAGTTTCTTTACAACAATTCATATCACGGAATCAAATTATCAGTATAAACTTGCAAAAAGAAAAAAAAAATTACTTGACGTACCGCTTTGGATTTGTACTCTGTGAATGTTATCTGATCCTCGGATCTGTGCTGATGCAAAAGGGCATGGATCTAGATTACAGTAGCAGAGCTGATTGGAGAGAGATCTGCTTGGCTGTTCTGTAACCATTAAAAAGAAAAAGAGAGAAGCATCTTAGTTGTTGTTTCTTACCAAGTGAAACTTGAACAAGCACTTTGGCCTTGAGTAAAAAGATCCTGGTGAGGAATTAGATTGACAAACCTGGTGAGAAATGAGATCCAGCGAAAGCTAAACAAAAACAGAAAAAAAAGAAACAAATTCTAAATTTTAGATGCCTGGAGAAATAGAGGGAGCTGACCTCACACATGAAAGCTTGGCAACGGCTGCCCCTCTCTTTCTCTCTCTTTTCTTTTGAAAAATTGAGGTGGAGGGTGAAGCTGTCAAGGCGCTCTCTTTTCTTTTTGTTTTTCGAAAAAGCTCTCTTTGACCGTCTCTTCTCTCTCTTTTTCGAAAAGCGCGCTCTACTTTTTTTTGAAAAACTTGGGAGAGGAGCCCTCTCTGATTTCCTGTGGGCTGTGGCGTATGGTCATTTTGTATAATTAAGAAACGGGTCGGTGAGAATTGATGTAATATGTACCTAATCAACTTGCGAAGAGGGCCCTCTAATTGGTCCCACTCTACTCTTCTACCCGCACCAATACTCACCTCCAGTTTAACAACGCAAGAACAGGGAAAGCTAAATCAGATCTAGGTGGTCAGAGAGAGGTGTTGCCATGCGTATTTATCAAAAGAATAAAACAAAGGAGAGTAATTAAGTGGAAGGGAGAGTTAGTGGGAGTTTGGTTAAAAAATAAATATATTGTCAAAGTGGTTAACACATATTTAAGTAAGAGAAAGTTATCTATATTATGAGGAGGGATCAAGTTACAACAAAGTTACAACAACTATTTTTTTCACTTTCAAAGTCCAAATCATCGATCCAAACCGTTCAACATGATTATCTAAACAAAATGTGCTTGCAGATCAATTTTTACATTTTTTTGAATTTTTTTACTATTTATTAAGATGGGTACAAAATTCAATGGTGTGAATATGACTATTTTTTGTAAATTACTTAATAAATAGTAAAAAAATTTAAAAATAAAATAAAATTTGATCTGCAAGCACATTTTATTGTGGAGATTATCTTGAACGGTTTGGATCGACGATTTGGACTTTGAAAATGAAAAAAATAGTTGTTGTAACTCAAATTTGTTGTAACTTGATCCCTTGTCATATATTATATACCCATCATAACTTGTTTAGTTAGATATTTTCCTATCAAAATTTAGAATTAATTATTTCCCCATCTAAATTCAACTAAATTATTAATATCCCCATTTCTTACTTTAATTACTTAAAAATAGAGACTAATATTATTAAACAAATAAAAAGACAAGTTTGCCCTTCAAACAATGTACTGTCTCTCTCTCCTGCTGCCTCCCTCCCTCCCTCCCTCCCTCTTTTCTTTCTAAAGAAGAGCAGGAAATAAAAAGAAGCAAAATCTGAAATATGCTAGCAATGCGATCATTGTGAGTTTTAAGCATCAATATTCGGATTGGACTTTTGCTAAGTTGATGTTGTACTTCTTTTTAGCAAGAAATAAAATTCATGTTCTACTTGATAATAGTCGCAAAGATTAACTGAAATAAATTAAGTGAAAACTGAACATTAAGTAGAGTTCCTAATTCTTCCCTGAAGGGAAACAGAGATCAAGACTATCATTGCAGCATATTGGAGGACATATTACACATGTGCTGGTATAATTTAGTGAACACTGCCCATGGAATGGTTAACATTGCTCCGTATGTACGTATGAAAAATATCGTTTTGAACTTTCCAATATGGATGCATCAGATTAAATTGATAATTTCAGATAAAATTATCAAAATATAGATATATATTGATCGTTCAAGTTATGATAAAATAGATTTTCGTCTTAAAAATGGAGATAAAGAAATTCACTCGTCCTAAAGTGAAACCTAAATTTGTAATAAATTTCTAATTGTTGTTCATTAACGAATTCGCTCGTAATTTTGAATCTCCCTCTCTAGCTCTCTCGCTCTTAATTTTCTCTGGTAAGATACTAAGATGCTAAGCCTATTGCATTTGCAGGTATTTCAAGTAAGAGATATTATTTAAAGAAAAACCTTCAAAGATAATTTAGTGAACAATGCACATGCAGTGGTTAGAATAGGATGAGAGGATCTGTTACCATTTTGCTCTATTTCACATTTCAAAAATAATACAATAAGTATTTTTTATATGCAATCTGGATTTCTATTCAAATCTGACACACTTCATAACTAACATTACTCAAAAATACAGATGTGCAAATTTTAAAATCTGAATCCAATACACACAACAAATATATTAGATGGGAACCCACATGACATGATAATATTTTCCTTTCTTTTTCTTTATGTGGAAGGGATTGCCTGCCTTTGCCTTTCTTTTTTTTGTGCGAGAAGGGTCCTACCTTCAACATACACCGCTTAGGTTTCATTTGGGCCCACTCTAGAAACTTTTTTCTATTATGTCTGGAATCAAATTTTAGAGATAACGAATAAATCATGGATAGACTTGAGCAACCTCTTCATATTGGTAAAGCCAATCAATCTCTTGTTGGTAAAGATAATTTTCATTTCCTTAATTATTTTTTTATGTTGGAGAATCTGTCTTTCTTTGTCTCTTTATTTCCTCTATTTCTTTAATTGAATCTCTTTTTCCTTAATTCTCTAATACAGCAATCCTGGCAGCCACTGCCCGGTCTTTTCAAAAAAAAAAAAAAAAAACTACAAAGAGATACATAGAGCTAATTGCACTCTAGTGAAGTCATAAACAGTTCATGACCAAAAGCCCATACCAAATGGGATCCCAAATTCTTATTAATAAATTTCTCAACCGAGCCTGAAGGTCTAACAATTTCCAATTAAACCCTCCAGCAAGTTTGATTTACTAACTCTAGTAATATTGCAAATTAGACCTTCTATTCCTTAATTCTTTCACATTGAAGTCCCCGACAGTTTAAATCAGTGTAACAGTGGATTCCATTAAAGAAAAAGACGAAATAAAGATGGATCCACTTAAAGAAAAAGAGGAAATAAAGAAGGCAAAGAAAGAGAGATTCCCCAATATAAAAAATAATTAAGGAAATAAAAAATTGCTTTACGAACAAGAGATTGATTGGCTTTACCAATATGAAGAGGTTTCTTAAGTCTATCCATGATTTAATCCTTATCTCTAAAATTTGATTCCCAGACATACTAGAAAAAAGTTTCCAGAGTGGGCCCAAATGGAAGGTAAGCGGTGTATGTTGAAGGTGGGACCCTTCTCGCACTAAAAAAGAAAGGCAAAGGCAGGCGATGCCTTTCACATAAAGAAAAAGAAAGGATAAGATTAACATGTCTTGTCTATTTTTCAAAATAAATCCTTGATTAATTTAATTTAAATTCATAGTGTCTAATTTTTATATATTTGTAGTGTGTGTATTGGATTCAGAATTTTAAAATTTGCACACCTAAATGTGACACTTTTGCTCCGATTTTGGCCTAAATATGCAGCTTTCTCTAAAACCTTCCAAAATAGTCTAAAAACACGTTTGCGGTAAATAAATTGGGAAATGACTACTTTGCATTCGCTTTTGGCCATTTTCCGTAAGAAAAGATAGTGATTCTCACAATATGTTTTGGCTTCATCAATCGGCACTTCAGTTCAGGTATTTTTAATTTTTTGTTATTTAATATTTAATTTAGAAAATAATAAATTAGTTTCGGACATTCCAAAATGGTTTATATTGTCCAAATAATTTAGAAATTCTAAAATGGTTTAAATATTATCTGATTAATTTATAAATTTCTAGAATTGTTTAGAATAATTTAGAAAATACCAAAATATTTTAGGATAATTTAGAACATACAAAATGGTTTAGAATAATGTCGGAAATTTCAAAATGGTTTATTGTCCGAATAATTTAGAAAATTTCAAAATAGTTTAGAATATTGTCCAAATAATTTAGAAAATTCCAAAATGGTTTAGAATATTTTCCAAATAATTAATAGTATAGAATAATTTAGAAAATTCCAAAATAGTTTAGAATATTGTCCGAAAATTCTTATATGGTTTAGAATAATGTTCGAATAAGTTAGGAAATTCCAAAATGGTTTAGGATAATTTAGAAAATTCCAACATGGTTTAGGATAATTTAAGAAATTCTAAGATGGTTTACGATAATTTAGGAAATTTCAAGATGGTTTAAAATAATTTATAAAATTACAAAATAGTTTAGAAATTTAGAAAATGAACATTTTCGATGAATTTTGTAGTATGATAGACGAAGTACCTGCTTGAAAGAGAGATTAAATTACTGCAAAAGTTTTTTTGGATATTAGTAAAAATTTCAGACCATAGACGCATCTGCTATATCATAAATGATGCTTTCAAATGGTGTATTTACTATTTACTAAAAAAACTTCAAAAAATAAGAGGATATATTCCTAAGGTATTTTATTTTAGTATATATAAAAAATAATGAACTGGAAAAGATGTACTTACTATTGTGTATGTAAAAGACAAATAAGTTATCATTTTATTTTTTAAATTCAGTAATGAGCTTTAGGTGAACATGGAACAACTTGAAGAAAATATGTTATGTATTTTGACAATTGTATCATTTTATCAATTCAATGGTTTGATTTTTGGTATAAAATATCAATAAATATTATTGTGGAAACCATCATAAGAAAATTTCAAAGAGAAATACCATAAAAAAACTGTAAAAAGGAAGTATGACAAAAGTGAAGTCTTCTTTGAAAGAAGCCAAGAGGTAGATATATATTTTTTTTTTGAAACAAAAGAGGTAGATATATATACGCTGCTAATTAAATTTATGGTTTTTGCCAATAAAAAAACTAGTTATTTCGCCTAATTAAGCAGATCTCAATTTCTATGAGCCATAAGTAGGGGTGTCATGGGTACGGTACGGATCAGGTGGAGACATTTTCGTATCCATATCAATTAAAATTGACTTTACTCATATCCATTAAATATTGACCTTACCCTACCCTACCCTACCTTTACCCATTAATATTATCGGGTAACGAAATGGTAGCGGATGAATAAGGGATAATACTAATATAATAATTTGTTTTATTATATTTTACAAATTAAATATAAAAAACTCATTCATTTCACACATATGTAATTACATTTTTAGTAAAAAAATGAAAATAAATGTGCAATCAATTCCAACTAAATTTTTTTTATAAAGGAAGAAAATTCGAAAACACAAATACATATTTAGGTGGGTAGGAAATTGAATTGAAGTATAACTAAAAGATATACTGAACTATAACAATATGTAATAAAATCACTATAATTGTGTATATTACATCCTGTAAAACAATTGTTAAATATATATCATGTAAAATAATACCTATATCCTGTAAAACTGTTCAACATATCATGTAAAAATAATAAAACAAAAATAATGCATAGATCCTATAAACTGTTGCATATATCCTGTAAAACTTTTAAATATATCCTATAAAATATTGTACACAACCTTTAAACCTAATTAGTAGATCCTGTAAAACACTGCATATATCCTGTAAACCTATTAGATAAATACTGGAAATTTAAACCACTAACACTGTTAAACAGATCCTATGACTATTGAATATATCCTGTAACTATTGAATATATGATGTTAAAAAGATATACTGAAGTATAACAATATGTCATAAAACCACTGTAATTGTGTATATTACATCCTGTAACATAATTGTATATATCCTGTAAAAGTAGACATTCTGATAACAAGAGATATGTGAAAACAATTACATATATCCTGTAAAATAATACCTATATCCTGTAAAACTGTTAAACATATCATATAAAAACAATAAAAGAAAAACAATACATAGATCATGTAAACTGTTGCATATATCATGTAAAACTGTTAAATATATCCTATAAAGTATTGTACATAACCTTTAAACGTGATTAATACAGCCTGTATTACACTGTATATATCCTGTAAATCTATTAGATAAATACTGGAAAATTAAATCAGTGCAACTGTTAAACACATCCTATAAATTTTCCATAAATCATGTTAAACACTGTATATATCCTGAAACCTTTTAGATTAATACTGAAAATTTAAATCACTAACATTGTTCAACAGATCATGTAACTATTGCATATATGCTGTGAACTATTGCATATATATTCTGGAAAAATGTCAAACAGGTCCAGTAAAATAAAACAAAGAAATACAATGCATAGATCTTGTAAAATATTTGATATAAGCTGTCAAACTGTGAAACATATCCAAAAAATTCTATACAGGACCTTTAAACCTAATAGACAAATCGTGTAAACTAATAACTACTTGTAAACCTATTACATGAATCCTGTAAATTAAAACCAGTAAATAACTCACTGAATTTAGATTACACTGCTGGCCTTCAATCCAAATCGAAAGTGATGAATATCGTCAATCTTCGTTGGAGAATACAAATTATGTCGTGTTCTTCTTTCGAAAGTGAAATCAAATACTGTAAAACAAAATATCGAATACAGTAATTTCTTACATCAGACAAATCAAATCAATGACATTAATAAAATGATCTATGTAATTTTGATTTCAATAGAAGGAAAGAAATCGCGATTATCAATTCAAATCAATAGAAGGAACGAAACTTAAATAGATCAGTAAAGAACTCCCTCAATTTCTATTTCGATTTCCTCTTCAATCATATCGGAGATGATTATCGCTTCTATTTAAGACACGCCTGAAGCTTCCCTAATTGGAAGGAAAAGGAGATCGCGACGAACATGACAGAAGCTTCCCTAAAAGAAGACACGCCTGAAGTTTCCCTAACCGGAAAGGAATTGCAAACTGAAAAAGGAAAGGGCAAAGAGAAATGGAATATTGCCACGACATCACCTCAGATGGAAAGAAGAAGATCGGGATTCAAAAGGAAATTCAAAAAAAGGAAATGCTAGCAGGGAAGGAAGGTTTTAAAAGAGGACGCGTGGCCGTTAATTAGTGGCACCGGACAAGACAGTTAATTACCGTTAATTATAGTTTAAAGCTGATCGGATCAGCTTGGGTAAATACTGGGTACAAGAGATTGGGTACCAAAACCTTTTCTCTTTAGATTTTATAATTACCATATAGGGTAACGGGCACGAAATAGTCATTACCCATACCCTTACCCATTTGGTTAACAAAAAACATTCTTATCCATACCCATACCCAATAAGCTAACGAAAAAAAAACTTACCCATATCTGCCTTATCAAATACGATACCGATTGGATAAACGGCTAAATAGATACCATTGACACCCCTAACCATAAGTTTATGTTAAGATTGACTAAAAGCTGATTTCCATTTAATTGGGATCAATCAAGCACAAATTTCGTATTTAAATTATATTTTAATATATCTCGTTGGATATTGTAAGGAGATATATATTGTTAGTTATTTTCATGCATGGTTGTTCGAAATAAGTGACAACTTCATATTATTTGTACATGTGAAACGAAATATGTTAAAACTGAGTGTATCAAGATCTGGATAACAAAATTTTAATTAATTAATTTTAATTTTATTGAGAAGCTATGACATTAGCACCGCCCAAAGAAAATGAAAAATCTACCAATTGTTTCTCAAATTTAAAACTGCGGCCAAGCTCTGTATAGCTATATATAACCACTCCCGACATTTTTATTAATATCCAAAGTTTAATACAAATTATTAATTATACCCAGAATCCGATCAATTATCGAAATATACCCAAGCCGGCCATTTTCTGGCCGGCTATGTTCCCTCCCTAAGCCGGCCAGAAAATGGCCGGCTTGGTACTTTTTTTTTTTTTTTTTTAAAACCCCAAAAACTCTATAAAAGAGCATCCAGAACCCTTCAGAGCTTCACACATCCCGAGGCAGTCGCCTTCAGGTAAAATTTTTTATTTTTTTATTATTATTTTTTTTATTATTTTTTATTATTTTTTTATTTTTTTATTATTATGTTTTATTTTATAGATTAATTAATTGTTTTCTATTTACTTAATTGTTTACTATTTAGTTAATTGTTTACTATTTAGTTAATTGTTTACTATTTACTTAATTGTTTACTATTTAGTTAATTGTTTACTATTTACTTAATTGTTTACTATTTACTTAATTGTATACTATTTACTTAATTGTTTACTATTTAGTTAATTGTTTACTATTTACTTAATTGTTTACTATTTACTTAATTGTTTACTATTTACTTAATTGTTTACTATTTAGTTAATTGTTTACTATTTACTTAATTGTTTACCATTTACTTAATAGTTTACCATTTAACCAATTGCTTACTATTTACTTAATTGTTTACTATTTACTTAATTGTTTACTATTTACTTAATTGTTTACTATTTAGTTAATTGTTTACTATTTACTTAATTGTTGACCATTTACTTAATTGTTTACTATTTACTTAATTGTTTACTATTTACTTAATTGTTTACTATTTACTTAATTGTTTACTATTTAGTTAATTGTTTACTATTTACTTAATTGTTTACTATTTACTTAATTGTTTACTATTTACTTAATTGTTGACCATTTACTTAATAGTTCACCATTTACTTAATTGTTCACCATTTACTTAATTGTTCACCATTTACTTAATTGTTCACCAGTCAATTGTTTACTATTTAGTTACCTGACAATTGTTTACCATTTAGTAACCTGACAATTGTTTACCATTTTCTAAAATGTAGTTTGTTTACCATGGCCTTTATTTCATTACACTATGGTGGGAAGATGCTTAATAGTGCACAAGGGGCGTATTACAACAAAGATGCAGCTCATTCAGTAATGATTCCAGATGACACCTCACTTTTAGACCTGAAATCCATAGTTTACACACACACCGGTTACAACCCAGAAAGGTGTGACCTAGAATTGGCAACCCGATATTGCCATCCCTCCAGCGGAAAATTTATGGTTGCGAAACTGGTAGATGAGAGTACGTGGAGAGGCATGTTTGGTTATTTGAGGTCCTCAGGGAATTTTCTAATAGAAATATTTGCTAGAAGAGTTCCGGTAGAGCCCGGGGTTGGAAGTTCGGGCTCTGGATCAGCGGCACCACATTATACCCCACAACCAGAAACCAACAGACGTGACTCCACCTTACTCCTCAACGAACCTGACCCAGAACCCTACAACTACGTCACTCCACCAGCACCTCAACGAAGACACTCAGTTGCATCCCCGCCTAGACACAATCGAGGCAGACCAAGACACTCAGTTTCAACCCCACCTAGATCCGTAAATGTGGCTGATTTACCGTTACCTCCAGTATCACCTTACCCCAGACCTGCACCAGTAGACGATGCAACATGCCCGGACTTTGAAGACATTAATGAAATACCGGAGGACGAGCTGAGGAGCGGGGATGAATTTGAGGGAGAAATGTGGGGGGATTCAGATCACTTGGAAGGTTGCGATGGAGACGGGCCGGTTCAAACAGCTGAAAGGCATACTTATGAGGGGGGGCCGCTTAGTGGCCGGACTGATACGCACCCGTTCCCAGACCTCAATGATGTTTCTGAGTTTAGAGAAGCAGATATTGGTTATTATGGGCAATGGATTAAGTACAAAGGTGAGTTGTGTGCAGACCTATATTTTAAAACCAAAGAAGACCTAATGAAGAAGGTCAGAGAGCACCATATAACTAAGAATCAGGAGTTCAGATCTCAGAAAAGTGACAGGGATCGGGTTACTCTGTTGTGCAAGGACAAGAATTGCCGTTACGAGCTTAGGGCAAAGCCGACGGGATGTGGAGACGCATGGGTTATAACTAAGCAAGACAGGCCTCACACATGTAGGACTGAGAGTACGAGGGTCGACCACGAATGTCTGACGGCAGCACTCATTGCCGATGCCATTGAGAACGCCATTAAAAAGGACCCGTGTATGAGCATCCAGACGGTGGCAGACATTGTTTTGTCTGTGTATGACAAGGTGACACCTAAATACAACCGACTGTGGAGGGGCCGTGAGCTGGCAATAGCCCGGCAATTTGGGAGTTGGGAGATTTCATACAGCTTGCTGAGACCACTGTTGCTTGCAATTTGCCACAACAATCCCAACTCGATCCACCAATTTCTGACCAGCCCGGTACGGAATAAGGAAACAGGACTAATCATGCCAGGTGTTGCCCAGTTCAGAGCCGTAGCCTGGGCGTTTGGTCCATGCATTGCGGCGTTCCAGTACCTGAGACCAGTGATCAGCATCGATGCCTGCTTCTTGTCTGGGCGATACGAGGGGAGGCTTTTGATAGCTTGCGGCTACGATGCCGAGAACCAATTGTTGCCTATTGCATTTGCAATTGTACGTCAGGAGGATACTGAGAATTGGGGTTTTTTCTTACAGTGGTTGAGGAATGAAGTGCTCGGCCCGTGTAAATTTGTATGTGTCATATCGGACCAGCACAAGGGGATCAAAGCTGCATTGACAGCTGAATACGGATGGCCTCCCGAGCTCTTTGTGCACAGGTATTGTATGCAGCATGTTGCTGACAACTTAGTCACGAACTGTGGAGGAGACAGATGGTACGGATGGAGGTTCAGGGAAGGAGCAAAGAGGAAGAAGCCGAGAAGATTACAAGAGATGTTCCAAGATTTTGCTCATGTATGTCTAACTTATAACATTTCGTTTAATTATCTTATAAGAATTTTATGAAAATGAAATAACACCCATTTGTTTTTGTGCAGCAAAATCCGAAGTGCAATGCATATTTAAAGAGAGTGGGCAAAGTACGTCCTAATGATGTGATGGAGCCGTCCAATTATGAGAAAATTTTCCAAACCTGTGACGGAGGATACCGGTTTGGTATCATGACAACAAACGGCTCCGAGTCGCTCAACAATGTCTTCCGAACGAGTCGTAGATTGCCTGTTTGTGCCATTGTGGAGGATACGTTCTACACGTGCAACAGATGGTTTGTTCAGCGGCGTCAGCGAGCAATGGAATTACAAGACAATGGACAGGTTCTGTCTGACCGGGTTTTGCAGAAGATCAGAAAACGTTGGGAGAAAGCTGGAAAAATGCGGGTGGTGCGTTACACGCAGGGCCAAGGTCAGTACCAAGTTTCATCCCCAAATGAGTACGTTCCTTGCACCCGTAGCGACATGGGCAACATGGAACCCACTCACAGGGAGTTCATGTATATTGTGACGCGCGGTCCCGACAGACAAATGGAATGCACTTGCAGAGGTATCCAATTAACTTCTATTCCGTGCGCTCATGTCTTAGCTGTTTGCCGTGACCGAAACTGGCAAGAGGACGACTTTGTTGCAGACTGGTATAAAACACCATATCTTGTGAGCACTTGGAACCATGTGTTCAATCCAATTGGCAATATGGGAGACTGGCCTCCTAATCCTGGAGACATAATCCTACCGAGTAGTGGTTGGATTAGGAAGGGGAGGCGAAAACACACCCGTCATGTAATGACGATGGATGAAATGGAAGGTAGACGAAAGGGGCATCATCCTCGCCGTTCCACTTCCGATAGGCAACGAAGAGGTATGTAACATTCATCCAAAATTATTTTTCTTTTCAATTTATACCAACTTACTAAGTAACACATGCAAATGCAGAGGCAAGAATCGCAGCAAATACGGCAGAAAATGAGCGAGTAATGGCGTCGGGAAGTGGGTCCGGAGGGTCACGGCGTAGCACAGCTACGAGCCGTTTAGATGCAGCTGATATGTATGCCGAAGCAATGGGAGAGGCGGTTGCCATAGGAGGAGAGGCGGTTGGGGTGCAAGGGGAGCCATCTGCCCAACCGAGGAGGTCCACTACTAGACGCACAACAAGGGCATCTACAAGCCAAGCAGGGCCATCTGGAGCCCAGGCCGGCCCATCTACAAGCCAAGCCGAGCCATCTGGAACCCAAGCCGGGCCATCTACTGAGCAAGCAGAGCCACCTTCTAGGCCACCTCGTAGGTCATCTTTCGCAAGTGGTTTACTTCGGGGATTACCTTTTAGACGTAGCAATAATAGGTGATTTGTATGCATGTTGTAAAAAATGTGTGGACTCTATTTGCAATTTGTGTGTACTTTATTATTTTATACGAAACTTAGAAATGAAATATTTGACTTTAATAGAAATCACCTAAAACAAAAATAATGCGGTTAAAAAAAAAAAAAAAAAAAAAAAAAGGTACCAAGCCGGCCATTTTCTGGCCGGCTTAGGGAGGGTACATGGCCGGCCAGAAAATGGCCGGCTTGGGTATATTTCGATAATTGGTCCGATTCTGGGTATAATTAATAATTTGTATTAAACTTTGGATATTAATAAAAATGTCGGTAACCACTCATGCTGCTTTGTCTATCAATAATCTCTGCCAAAAAAGTAAAATTCACTCTCAACCCCTCTCCCCACCCTCTCCAATTGAAAAAAAGAAAAAGAAAACGAAAGACACTTCCCACAATCAGAAATACATGGCAGAAGTTGTGACCTCATCTGTGAGCTCTGCTTTGGCAAACCTTGCTGCTCTCTTGCTCGAGAAATATGGAGAACTGCAGGCTGTGCGTGGGCAGATCGAACTGATGGAGAAGGAGCTTCTCTTTATCCAAGCTTTGCTAAGAGATGCCGATTCCAAACGTGACAAAAAGGAATTGGTAACACTGTGGCTGAATGAGGTCAGAGATATTGCCAACACAATAGCTACTGTGATTGGTACCTTCCGGGATAAGATTGAAGAAAATCGTGCAACAAGTTCCAACAACAGCTTCTTCAGAAAATTTAAGACGAAAATTACGACGGATGTGAAAAGAAACTATAAAACGTACATGCTCGACCTGCCTGCCAAGCTTGAAGGTATTGTTTAAATCAAGATTATTCAAGTTACTACTAAACCAACTTGTCCAAAACCGGTAAAAGAATCTATATATATGTACAAATCTAGAAACTTCTACCGACTTATATTGTCGATTAAGACGATTGAGCTGGAAATTTCTTATATATGTTATTTTAATATGTTGTATCTTGTACAATATTCGAGGTATAAATTACTAGGTTAGAGGTACTCCATATGAGATGTGTGAATGAGGAAGGTGTGATAGAGAGTATATACATCAAGCTATTGTACTCTATAATTTGGTACTCTCTTAAATAAAAAAAAATTTAAAGTATAACTCTTGTCTTCTACTAAACCACAATCCGATTAAATTTCCAATAGATATCACAAAGAATCTCAATTGGATTTATCAGCGCGGAATCCAGTTGGGAATTCAGGATAAGCTTGGCGCTCTGGATGATGTTGATGATTCAGAAGCTTCTGATATGGTTGATGATCCAGAAGTTGTTGGCTTTGAGGATGACAAGGCCAAGATTATCGAGCAGCTGCTTGATAGAAAGATTTCGAGGCGCACGGTGCTCTCGATTGTGGGTACTGGCGGTCTTGGCAAGACCACCCTGGCCAAAAAAGTATACAAAAGGTGCATGTTCTCTCTTTTAAACCGTTCTTTTTATATAAAGAGGGTAAATTTTTCTGGAACAATTAATCTATAACAAGAAAATTGCTAAATTCCAAACCAACTAGTTGCGGAGAACTCAACTGTCGAAAATCAATCCTTTGTTAAGATTTTTTTCCTTTCTCAAGAAGTGATGAAATTCAATGCTTCGATCTAACCTGGTAACAATGAAAAAGGAGAATTTGTATTGAATTCTTTATTACTATTAGTTATCAATTACCTTGCATGTAACCTTACCTAGGGCAACCTGACACATTTTTTTTAATGGTGAACAAAATCCAGAATTTTTGTTGAACAAAAAATTATATTATATTTTCATGACATGAATGGCACAATGGGTAAAGGGATTGTTTAGTGATTCAAGTGGATAGAGAAAATTATGTTGTGAATGCATGTATATATATTACTGAAAATTTACTCAACAACCCAATAGATATAATTCAGATAATTTAGTCCAAAATAATCACCACCTCATCACCGTAATATTTACGTTTAATCAAAATTAGCGTCTGTTTTGAATAGAATTTACAAAATGGTACCAATGGCTCCAAATGTTCTTAGCTTCATGAAAATTTATTAAAGAAATTTGTTACTAAATGTGTCAAAGGGTCATCTCTTAACAATAAATAAATTTGTTACTAAATGTGGTCCAAATCATCTTAAGAATACATATTTTCAATCATGTAATATTAACATGCATGGACACAAAAAAGTCTCCAATAAATTTTTCTCTTAATTTGTACTGCGTTTGTTATTGTGAATTCATTCTTTTAACCACAGTGCGGAATTGGAAAAGATCATGTATATATATTGTTACAAATTATGTTACAGAACCTTTTACAAAGATCATGTAATACAGATAATATTAATATATTTCTTAACGATATATAAATTTGTTTTAAAATTTGGTCCAATTATATCTTCTTAACGATGTACAAGTTTGTTATATATTTGTAACACATTCATTTCTCTAATAACAGTGCGAAACTGGAGGGGCAATTCAATTGTCGCGCATGGCTGTCCATCTCTCAAGAGTACAATTTAAACGATCTCCTGAGAGAAATTCTTTACTCTGTTGATCCTCAAATGAAAAAAAAAGAAAATCAACCCATAACAGATAGGGATATACCATTGAAGCTAAAGAGCTCCTTGAGTTCTAAAAGATACTTAATTATCCTAGATGATGTGTGGGACATTGATCTTTGGGATCAATTGGAAGTAGCATTACCCAATCCAAACAATGCGAGCCGCGTGCTAATTACCACCCGATTGGATAATGTTGCTAAAGCAGCAGCAGATTGCAATACAGATATGTATAAACTCCAATACTTAAATGATGATGAGGGTCTAGCTCTCCTCTTCAGAAAGGCTTTCCAACAACAAATACAACCTGCGAATTACCGTCCTGATCTCTTGGAGGTGGCCAAAAAATTAACAAAAAAATGTGGTGGGTTACCCTTGGCATTGGTTGTGCTAGGTGGTATCCTCAGAATGAAGGATCGCACCTACAGTGATTGGAGTGAAGTGGAGGAGACCATGGATTGGACTAGTGAAGATGGGGAGAAGTGCATGAAGATCCTAGCCAGGAGTTACGAAGAGTTGCCAGACCATCTCAAATCATGTTTTCTTTATTTTGCAGCATTTCCAGAAGATTATAACATTATGGGAAGGCAACTTACAGAAATGTGGATGGCTGAAGAATTCATACCGAAAGATGGAGGTGGAACAATGGAGAACAAAGCTAAGAAATGTCTTGCAGAGCTAGTGCAAAGGTACATCGATATCCCACCTTTTTTTTATGGTATAAAAGAAGTTTTTGGCCCAGCCCAGCCCAGCCCAGTCCTGATCTGAATTCAGATCCTCCCCGAATTCATATTACGGTACCGGGGAGGTATAAAAGAAGTCTTGATGTGTTTTTGGCCCAGCCCAATGAGTCCGCATCGTCTGCATTAACTGAAAAAAGCATCTTTTGAGTTAATGTGATTTTAAACAGAGTCAATTCGGTCTCTGCCTTTAACACAGAGGTTCTTTAATATTCGTGCAGATCTAGGTCGTACATATTTTAAAGCTCATCGGACGGTTCAGATGCATTAACTCAAAAGATTCTTTTTTGAGTTAATGCAGAGGATACAAATTCCAGCCGAGTCCCATCACATTCAGACCAAATTTATAAGGAATTCCTATCCTCTGCATTAACTCAAAAGAGAATCTTTTGAGTTAATGAATCTCGACCATCCGATCTATTTTAATATTCGTGCGAACTAGATCTGCACTAAAAAAAGTAATTTCCAATGATAATACCAAATAGATTTTATTTTATATATGAATATTTGCATGAAATTGAGTATGTTCTAATTAATGCATAAAGGTCAAGCATTGTACCTCAGAGAAATAGTCTGTTACAAATTTTAGACAATTTTTGTAACATTTCGATCGGAGCGAAACTATAAAACATTTTCCGTAGCCATACACGACTTCTTAACATACCATTTTCATAGATCAGTTTACAGTGCAGAAGTTATTTTACGGCAAGCTTTCCAATAAAAATATATTATTTTAAATAGACTAAATTAATTCAAACAAATATGTTATTAGTTGGCATCTCTTAATAGATAGATAGATAGATAGATAGATAGATATTATTAACATTTAGCTAGATATTATAGAACCAGTAGTGTGGAGAAGATAGAACTTGTTGAGCAGGAAAAGAATTCGATACTAAATCATTTTCATTTTTTTTCTCTTGCAAGTACTTTTTCGATACTAAATTTTTGTACATATTCTTTGAATCGTAAAATTAACATATATAAAGTTAGGGAATAAAAAATAAAGTGAAAACCGTACGATAAAAAACAAAAGTCATTACTTTTAGAAATTTATCTTTACAATACAGTCTGGAACAAAGTTTCTAGTGGACACTTTATTGCTATTTTAATAATAGAACTGAAAACATTAAAATTAGAAAATATATTTAAATTAAGTATAGTGGAAAATTTAATATTATTCTCAATGGTCATATTAAGTCTTCATTTTCATTCACCACTTTATTGACTTGAGTGGCTAAATTTCATCATAAAATAGCTAAATGTGTTTTTTTAATATCAAAATAATTAGATAGCAGAGAAAACTTTAGTTCAAAATTTTTGAGTTATCTACTAATTCTAACAACATAAAAATATGGTAGAGAAAAATTAACTTCATTTGGTCAGTCAATATAATTAAAAAGAACAATTAATTTTTTTATTTGAAATAAAAGCTAATATTGTAATTTTTGTATTATTGCTAATTATACTTTTGATCTCATTGTATTTCTTTATCCTACGAAACATATTCAAAAATATTATTTTTGCTTGGATTGTACAATATTGTCAGACTGTCAAACATAAAAATTCAAATATACGTGTCTACAAAACTTCATTAAAATAAAACTTCCGTACATATTTTATTAGAGAGAAATTTTGAAGCAAAGGAGAAACATGTTTGAATAATAAAACTGATTAGAAATTTTAAATTTATCTTTATTGAGTTGGAACTTGGAAACTTGTAATAACCTCTGTCAAAGAGAGGAAATAAGCACGAAGTTCCAAGCAGCAATTTTCTGTGCTAAGCCGTAAAGGCCAACCCGGGTTTTAATTATCTTTTACTTCAAATTTAATTTTGTTGTAATGAGACTGTACACAATTAACGAGGAGTCAATTGAAGATGGTCAAAACATTCATATAATTTACACGACTAATCAAAGAAAAATTCATAACACATTATACTTATATAATTTTATTATTTTTATTTCTCTAAATGTTATTATATGTTAATAATCATACTTTAGATGATTAGAATTGATCACCAAACTATTAATAGTTATATCGATAATAAATATTTTAACAAATATAGTTCCGAAGATATCTTTCTCTAATTATTTTAAACGAACAGACCCAAAGGTATAATTTTCCCCCTGAGCTCGGTAAGCTAGCCTTTCTGTTTAACTTATGAAAATAAATGGTTCACGAAGGAAATTAATTTGTATATAAACAAATTGAAACGAGTCACAAAAAAAGAAATGGTAGAAGTTCAAAACCTACCGCCGGCTTTACAATGGTAGTGATATTTCTTGAGATATTAATAATCTAATATTATGTTTGGTTTTTTTATTTTTATTTTTATGTTACATTAAAAAAATCGGGTATATGCAACAGCTGAGCAAGAATTAAAAAAAAATTAGCATTTCGAGTTGAATAAATATATTATATGTTTTTATCACCGCACCATGGACTATCCAAGTGGGACCTTAAGAAATACCTACCTACCTATATAGCGAAGCGTTCATCATTTTTATAAACTTTGGACGAAAGATATAACTGAGCATTCATTACTTTTCATTTTAATTTGACTTAAAAGAAGTACCTACTTATTCATAAACAAATATTTCCCAACTTCTTTGATGTCAATTTGTATGAAAAATATTGTTGTAGGTGCTTGATTCAAGTTACTCAAAAATCTTGGAACGGCTACTGCAAATACTGTCGTATGCATGATCTTCTACGGGACCTGGCTATTCAGAAAGCCAAGGAGAAGAACTTCTTCACCGTATTCTCCAAAACAGAAAAAGATGTTAACAACCTAGCTGCTAACGAACCGAACCGTGTGGCACTGCAATCTTTCACTCACATAAAGGATGGTATTTTCTCAGAAAATACTCGTTCTTTACTCTGTTTTGGTTTGAACAAATATGCACCAGATGATAGCTTTACCAAACTAAATTATAGTGGCTTTAGACTACTTAGAGTGTTAAACTTTGAGTGTGTCAATTTCACCGAATTCAGACAGTGGCCGAAGCTCTTGATAAACTTGAGGTATTTGGGTTTAAGAGACTGCCGTATTCCACTGGATATATTTAAGAACTTTTCCTTTTGTAATCTAGAAACCATTGATTTAGAGGAATCGCGAGCAAAGGTGGCAAAGGATTTAGGCAAACATTAGATTTGTGTGATGTCGTAATCCCAACTCTGAGACATGTATATGGTGGAGAGAATTTTTATTTACCTTTAAAATGGGATCAGCATACAAATCTACAGACAGTTTTTACAAAGATAGAATTAATTGTTCAATTAGGATGTTGTATCAACTTACGTACGTTATGGATTGCAATTGCCGAGAATCTAGATAATGAAAGGGCTCTAAAAGAGTGGCAAAACCTCAAGGGTGTGCTGAGAATGACAGAACAGTTGGTCTTTCTCTGTATTGAAACATATGGGTTCCTACCATTTGGTGGTACAACAGACTTACCTTGTCATGAGAAGATACAAAAATTATCTCTCTCCGGAGAGTGGGGAAGAAATATGTTTGATCCAAGTGTTGAGATGTTCCCAACAAATCTCACAAAATTGAAGCTCACATATACTCTGCTTGAGGAAGATCCCATGTTCTTATTAGAGAGATTGCAAAGCCTCAGGATACTTCATTTAGTTGATGGCTCATATATGGGAACTGAGTTGATCTGTTCAACTGGAGGGTTTCCTAACCTCAAAAACTGAAGCTTGAAGGTCTGCCGAATCTATGTCACTGGGACATAGAAGTGGGAGCCATGCCCATCCTTACTCACCTCGAAATTAACCATTGTTGGATGCTACACACACTTCCCGAGCTACAAAAGGTGCGGACTCTTCAAGAGCTACTGGTAGTTTACCCATCAAATCAGCTAGTCGAATCAATGCAAGGAAAAGATTTATACAAAATTCAGCATATCCAGCGCATAATAAGGTGAGATCTCATGCTTCTTTGCTTGTAAAATTTCTTTACAGTTTCCTCGTCTTGATTTGCTATTCATGTACTTGGCATGGCTGTTGGGCAATTTCCTATTTCTTTTCGTTGTAATTGATCTACTATTAATTATAATTACGTGGATTATGTTAAGCAGAATTACGGGGTAGATCTCTGACGGGATGGAATGAGACTACACGAAAGAATGTAAGTAAGAGGATATCACATAATCTTACAAATCCCCTCATTCATTGCAAGTTCCCATTTGGAGTTTGTTGTTGGTGTATTGTTCTACTTTTCTTATTTGCGATGGTTGTAATTTCAATTTTTTTTATTGTCTGTATTTAAAAAAAATAATTGTAATTGTACTCTTAAATTTTCCATGGATTTGAATAGGATTGGTTTGTTGTGGTTTACTTCATTTTTGTAACATATTTGGTTTTTTTTTTTTTCCTGGTTATGAATCATTGGTTGTAACATTAAATGCTCAATTTCCACTCTATCAACAAACAAAATCAATCAGATAAATTGTTTTCAACAAATCAGATAAATTATTTTAAAACCTTGATAAGTTGAAACATAAAAAAAAAAAAGTTGCTGCTGCAGCTAGGGTTATTGGTAATGTTCCTTTTTATTCATTGTCAATTTTAGGTTCCATTGTTATTCCCCCAAAAAAATATTAGGTTTCATTATTATCTCAATTTTTTATAACATTAAAAAATATTAAATCTATAACATCATTATCCCTGTATTTACAAACTAGTATAATGCCCGTGCATTGCAACGGAAACATATTATAAAAGAAAAAAAAAACTCATACAAAATAACATATTTTCATAAAAAAATAGCCCAATGAAAAAAAAAATTATTCAACAATATCAATTAAAATAGATTGATTCTAAATTCAAATGCAAACCCCATTCAAATTAAATGTTACTTATAATATGTGCATGTGTGTTGTAACGTAGACATATTATAGGAGAACAAAGAAAAATCTCATACAAAATGATATATTTTCGTAAAAAAATAGATGATCAAAAATGCATTTATAACGATCAATTAATATTGACAATCGATTTCAGATTTGAATGGATATAAATAAATCACTATATACTTTAACATACCTTATTTAATTCTTTTATTGGGATCATTGAGCTCTACTCTTTCAATTCTAATGTTTTTAGCAGCATGCACGTGTGGAAATGAGTTAATAATTTGATACATATTTTATAATATGTCATTTTGTGGTTTTTATTTAGGAAAATTTTCAAAAAAATGACAAGTACGTGTGGCGAGTATGTGTGGCGGGTACGTACTTAAATAAATTTAGACTTCTACACGTAAAAAAACATCAATAAGATGCACAAAATCAAAAGAAGACAAGACTATTTGATTGAAGAGCTGATATTCAATCCGAAATTTCATATTTTCATTAAAGGTAAAATATTTCTTTTTTATCACTTTCTCTATAAAAAAAATAAGGAATATATTATTTAGAAGATAAAAATAAAAAATTAACAACGTGTTGAAAGTAGATGAAACTGGCTCAAATTGACGGTAGTTGTTATTGAACTTTTTGTTGTGGGGCAAGAATTTGTCTTGTCGAAATTGTATAACTTCAAAAAAAAGGTTTTATAAAAACAAAAAGAATAGGTCAGTGATGAAAATTAAGATATAACTTTATTTAATATAATAAATAAACTAAAACTAAACTAAAGTAAAACAATAGATTAATGAAAATTACCTTTATCACCACGACAACAATTAGAAATATTGCCAGAATAGACAAATAGTTGAACAGGGTATATATTCAAATTAACTTGAATTGAGTAGTATACGAAACAAACTGATAAAACATATGTATCAGAAGCCCTTATTTGACTGTAATGTGTTATTTTATAATATTTCTTATGGATAATTGATTTACTCTAATATCTAATATTTATATATTATATGAGATATTTTAAACTCACATGTGATTGAATTTTATTTAAATTATTATAAACTACAATGTTTGTTTAAACTCTTTGTGAAGGTTTTTTTTTTTTAAATGTTTGATTAAACTCACAATCGATTAAATTTTCTCATTTAATATTTATAGTAGTTAAGCTACTCACCGAGAAGGCAACAAAAAGTGTGCAATGAAATAAAAAGTGCATGTAGGAGGAAAGAAAATGTGATTGTACATTTTATGTGTGACAAATAATTTTTTTTTACTAAATTCGCGATAAGACAACAATTATCTGCACATGTAGACGAAAGAAATATGTAGTTATGTACTTAAAGTAATAGTAATAAAATTATGCATTTATAAATAAAATTTTGATACCATTATTTCTTAGTTAAGTATCTCGTATTGCTTCAACACGTGTAAAATGCTATTGTAAAAAAGTAAAATAAAAATTTTAGTGTACATGCAAGTTCAATATTAATATCTAATTTTACGTTACATTTAATTAGATTTTTAATCATGAGGAATACACTAAATTTTCTATCACGTATAGAGCTATATTTGGTAGTTTATTGGTTTTGTGAATGAAAATGGAAATTTGTATATTAAATGTGTTGAAGATTGATCGATGGAAAACACTTCCGTTTCTCCAAGTTATTATGTACAATTTTGAACTTGTCGGAAAATAATCATAATTAGGGGTGTTAATGAGATCCTTTTATCTATTTACACAACTCGTATGGTATTCAAAAAGATAAGTAAGGATAAGATTATATTTTTTCGTTAGCTTATCAGATACGAATAAGGATAAGATTATATTTATTCGTCAACCATTGATCTTCATTGAGATTCGAGCATGAAAAAACATTCTTTCTTGAGATTTGCATATGCAAAAATTTGATCGGTTGAGATCGGAATAACAGGTTCCTGTTACTCCTTTAGAATAACAGGTTCCTGTTATTCCTATAGAATAACAGGTTCCTGTTATTCCTATAGAATAACAACAAATTTATTTTCAGTTTAAACAGGCGATTCAAACCGCTCAACATGATTTCCATATTTAAATGTGTTTGGAGACCAAATTTTATAGTTTTTGAAAAAAAAAAATTACTATTTTTTTCTTAAATAAGTACAAAATCACTGTTATTGGACCATAAAAAAATCAGTGATTTTGAAGATATCTAAACAAATAGTAAATAAATTTAAAAAAATATAAAACTTCATTTTTAAGCACATATTTTAATATAGAGATCAGGTTGAGCGATTCAAATTGTGTATTTGAATTTTGAAAACAAAGACATAACGGATATGAATGAGACACGAAAACACAATGGAGGCTAACCAGTCTAAAACAAGTTTTCTTAAACCCAATTGACCATTTAGAACATTCTAAGCCGTTCCGGCATGTCATTTCCTATGCTGATCAATTCGAACAAGTATTCTCTCCATTACTGTAAAAGATTTCCTTCACTTTACGGTTTGAGATTAACTCTCAGGTGCTTTGAGATTCGGGCTAGCGTGGGGCAGTATTATTTGGCTTTGAGATTCGTGCCAAGTTAAAAGAACGGTCCAGATCTAATAGGGAGAATGAAACTCTATTGGCGAACGGGGCCCTTGAGTCAGAGAGATAGGGAGGTGGAGGTCCACGAGTCGGGTTAAATGAGAGAGATAGGGAGGTGGAGGTCCACGAGTCAGGTTAAACGAGAAAGACAGAGCGCCGGTTACATTCACTTGGTTTGTGTGAACTGCGTGCACGGCGAAGAGATAAATTTTTTGCTGAATTCCTCAACCGTGTTTTTCTTGTCTGAATCCGGTGCTAATGAGCCGCGATATTTCCTCGTAAAGGCTTTAGGTGAACCAATCGTGAGGGACTGCGTCCTGGGTCCTGGGTCCTGGGTCGCACAATTAAGCATAACATATGCATTTCCTTTGTATAGTACACTTCCTTATATTTCCCTTCTTCCCTTTTTCTTTATTTCAAACGCATTGGAGATCTCCAATTCCCCCCTCATTTTTTTTTCTCACTCACCATTCAGTGCATAATGACTACTTTCATTTCCCTTTATTCTTATTATATTTTTTTTAGTTTTCTCTAATTGCCTTTCTTTATCTTATTTTTATTTTGCCTCTTAATTTTTTGAGGAAAAAAAATAATGTTTATTTTTCGTTTATAATAGTGAACAAATAAAGATAATTCTTTCTCTTAGTGTATAATGGGTTAGATGGAGGCATGCAATATAACTGAGGCAGCATCAAATAGCTGTCTGGACACGTTAGACACCACCAAAGCTATTTTGGAAGTGGTGTGATAATTCAACGCATCTCAGTTTTACTCTATTCCTTTTTATCGGACTGAATTGCGTTCAGGGTTTAGATCCGATATCATTCTGGCATTACCGGTGAATGTTCCAAAAGTATTGGGTTCAGGGTTTGAACGCCTGACACCTCGAGTTTCGTCAGCATTCGGACACAGTATTATATTTTAAATCATCATATGTCAATTCATCTTTATTCAAAACTAAGCTATACAAAATCTTTATCAATGCATATTTTTACCCTATAGAACTTGCATTACGACACAGTATTATAATGTTCTACATTAAACTGGTACTTGTTCTTCAGTACCAAACCTGATTTCAAAGTTTTCTTTCCTCTCAATGAATTATCCCGTTATATGCACAATGGAAATGATCTTCGTTCTTATCAGTGCTAGATCTTTTAACACCACTGTCTCATTAAACGGTGAAACAAAGGAAACAAGATGGCACTACAAATTTTCCTTTCTAATTCAGTGTAAATTGTGAAAACTGGAAAAATTAAGTTCAAGACACTGTGAACTGGTACAGACCTAAATCTTAACCACTTATGCACTAATCACTGGTGACTGGTTTCTTAAAAGGAAGACATGCATTCATATATGATAAAACAGAGAAGAGATATGAAAAGAGAAATCATGAAATGCCTAAAAGAAAAGAAGAAAATGACTAACCAGAAATGCATGGAAAGATTACCAAAAGATCCTTATAAGTGATAGAATATGAACAATGTTACTTGTGCAATCAGATCAATAAGAAATTAACAGCATTATCAAAACAGAAAACATTTTATTTAACCATAAAGCCCCTTAAACCATGTTTTATTACCACAGTACTAAGTTAAACAAGAAAGATTATATGAGATAGGATTTAAGAAATATGGAAGAAAAGGAGAATGACATCAACAGTTGACAATATGCATGCAAATCCTTATCGGTATTCATTTTGATTCAACTCATCTGTTGATAAAACTCTTATTAAACCCTTCTTTCAGAGCTTCAAACGTTGTCATGATTCGTGTTAGATTGTTTCGAGCGTTACACATCATATTGGCCTATCGGGTTTGTTCTTATTAGATTCTCATCTGATGGAGAAGTTTTTAATGAAATTCCTCTCATGCTAAAATAATTTTAATCATTCCTGTTAACTTTCTTTATTGGATTTGTTTATTGGTATTGGATTGATGTTTAAAGTATCATTTTAGAGATAGGATTTGCAAAGGGAAGAATGGTACCAGTACAGTAATCATGTGTCATCAGATTATTATACTGAACTGGTACCAGTCCTTTGGTACCGGTATCACATCCCTAGGCACGAGGCCAGGGGAATCCAATCGTTAGAGGAGGCTGTTCCTCTGATATTTTACCCTGCCTGCACATCTCAAGGCTTAATGTGTT